>CAUYPK010163104.1:0-12363 GCA_963574355.1 Loris lydekkerianus | reverse complement strand
GCCACTTGCCAGTTTTTCACTGTTTTTGTTCTCCTCCTGGGGTCCAGAAGTCCCTTGCTGGCTCCCTGTATCCTCAAAGGGATGATCATAGGCATATCCCACCAGCCAGAGATGTCTGGAGTCTTGTCTCCCCAGACTCGCCATGCTCAGTTGCAAGGAAGCTGTTCCTCAGCTGCCATCTTTAATCCAATCCAGAAAATAATTTTTATGTCCATATCTGTTTCCCTCTCCATCTTACTTCTAGTTTCATATTTAAAGCACAATTTCTTTTGTTGCTTTTCATTGGATGTGTCTTCATTTATCCATTTATTAATTCACTGTTTATTAAGCACCTATTATGTATTCCCCACACTGTTGTGCATAAGCCAGTAAATTATTAGTTATCATCCATGTATCAAATCCCATGAAGACATTCATTAATTATTGAATTTTATTCATTAAGCTTTCCCCATTGGTTGTGTTTTACTTCTAAATATGTTAATTTTGCTTTATAACTTGCAGTGAGTCCGGAGTTGTATGTGATAAAAAAATTTTCCCAATATTTTTATAGTCTCAGTTCTATTTTAGCTTACCAAGTTGTCATACACGTTTAAAATTAAAGTATTTCCTTTAATATGTGCCCCAACCCATTTTCTAATTTCTTCATTCCTACTATTAATATAAGAAAGTTTTCATCTCTTCTAATATTGTTCCTATAAGGTGTTATTCATACTAAAAGTTTTGTACATCTATTTTGTATCAATGATCCAATAATTTTTAAATAGGTATTTGATGTTTATTTTGGTATGCTCAATATTTTATTATAGCCTCAGTTAGAAGCCTTTTTGAAAATTTTACTGGAATCATTGTGAAAAGTGAAATTTGCATAATGGGGTATCATTGTCCAATGGTAGTGATATCTAAATTTCACTTTCATTCCTTTAAGTACGGATCTCAACTTTAGTTGTACAAAAAGCAGCCTGTAGAGGTCTTTAAAAATACAAATGACTAGACCTTCACCCTTAGCAATCTTATGCAGTAGTCTAGAGTAAGTCTGTTCATCTTTACTTTAAAAAGCTCTCTAAAAATTTTGAGGCACAGCCATAGTTGGAAACCATCATCTATCGAAATGTGTTTGTAGTTGGAATGTTTTTACAGTCTCCATGAAAATACCAATGTCATGTTTCACATACCTAGAAAAAATAATTCTGCTCTTTATTTGGAACCAGAAAAGAACCCACATAGCCAAAGCAACTGTACATGAAAAGAACAAATCTGGAGGCATCATTACCAGATTTCAAGTTATAGCACAATCCCCTAGTTACAAAAACAGCATGGCATTAGCACAAAAATAGAGAAATAGAACAGAATAGAGCAACAGAACAGAATAGAGAATTCAGATATAAAAAAATCTACCTAAAGCCAACTGATCTTTGACGAAGTAGACAACAAAGTACACTAAGGAAAAGAAGCCCTATTCAATAGGTGGTGCTAGTGAAATTGGATAGCCACATGCAGAAAAATGAAACAATATTTCTTTCTCTCACCACTTACAGAAATGAATTCAAGATGGATAAAAGATTTAAATGTAAGGCACTAAACCGTAAGAATTTTAGAAAAAAATTTATGATGTCAGCCTAGGCAAAGAATTTATGAAGAGACTTCCATGGCATTTAACACCACACAAAAATGAATAAATGGATTTGTTTAAACTAAAAAGCTTTTATACAGCTAAGTAAATAATCAGCAGAGCAAACAGACAAGCTGCTTTGGGGGTGAGGGTGGAATTTTTGCAAGGCATACAGCTGATAAAGGGCAAATGTCCAGATTCTACAAAGAACTCAAGTAATATCAGCAAGAAAAAAACAACTCCATTAAAAAGTGGTCAAACGACATAGAAGCTTTTCAAAGGAAGATAGACTAACGGTGAATAAATAGGAAAAAATGCCCAACATCACTATTTATCATGGAAATGCAAATCAAAACCACCATGAGATATCACTTCCCCCCAGTTAGGATGTCTTTTATTAAAAAGTCAAAACAGTAGATGCTGGCATGGATCCAGAGAAACAGGAATACTTAACACACTGTTAGTGAGATTGCAAATTAGTACAGCCTCTCTGGAAAACAGTATGGAGATTCCTCAAAGAACTAAAAGTAGACCTCCCATTCAATTCAGCAATTTCACTGATAGATATCCACCTGAAGGAAAAGAAGTCATTTTATCAAAAAGATACCTGCACTTAAGTGTTTATTGAAGTGCAGTCCTACTTGCACTGCAATTATGGAAGATGTGGAATCACCCTAAGAGCCCATCAATTCTTGAGCAGATTAATAAGATATGGCATTTCATGGAGTACTACTCAGACATAAAAAAGAATGAATTAATGCCCTTTGCAATATTTGGAGGGAACTGGAGACCATTCTTCTAACTGAAGTATCTAAAGAATGAAAAAAACAAACACCATATGTACTCACTATTAGGGAAGTAAAAATCAAACAAAGGGGAGGAAGGAGAATGGGAGGGACAAAATTCTACATAAGAGGTACAATGAACAGTGTTTGGGTGATGGAAACACTTATAGCAGTGGCTCAAACATTATAGAAGTGATCTATGTTACCAAAAACATGCGTACACTTTAATATTTTGAAATTTAAATAGTAATTTTTTAAAAAGAGTACTGAATAATTAGTATTACTAATCTAAAAAATTTAATGGTAACAGTGATGACCTAAAATCAACCTATATTTTAAGGTTCATCTTAAATATAATTTCTTCTAAGCTAGAAATAACCTCATCCCCTTATAAATTCATATATACTTTATCATTCTTACTCCATTTAGGGTTTTAAAACACTTGTCAGAGTTACCTATATACATACTTTATCCCTGACACTATGTGGAAAATTCTTTCAAGGCATGATGTATGATTTATATTTAATTCCCCATATCTTCTTCTATGGTGTTCACATTGACTGTGTCAGAAAGGATTTATTAACAGGAATAAATGAGCCCACAAGTGAAATAGATAATATTGACAACACTTAATATGCCAACGTGTAATGAAGGAACAAAAACTCAGTTATACGTGATTGAGAAAAACTAGGTTGGGTCCTCTCTATCACCCGATAACTACATACTAGTTCCTTTAATTGTGTATTTGTGCATTGTGTGTACACATAATCTGTATATATGCACACTGTAAAATCTGAAAGTTTCTGCTCCCCCCTGAATGCTGTTACTGATGCTTTTGAGTATTCACTGTTAGCTTGGTCATCGAATGTTCTCAAGAACTAATCCAGACTTTCAAACTCTCCTATAGTCTTCTGTACCATAAACACTCCTTTTCCACTTCTGATAGATGATCACAGTTCTTTACAAAGAAAAATCGGTCTTTAAGAAAAAAAATATTCACTCTACCCTTATATATTGTCATACATTAAAAGTAGAATGTTGATTAAAGATTTAAACATGAGTTCCAAAAAGGAAACAACAATGCTTGTATATATTTGTAATTCAAAATTTTATGTATGCATTTCATGATGGAAGAACTTAGGTGTATTTCTAGACCATTTTCTGGCTTAACAGCTTTTTTGTTCTTATGGCTGAGTAGTGTGTTTTAAAACTATTATGAGTTGTTTTGTGTTTAATATGCTTTTAAGTGCTTTTTATGCAAGGGAAGTTCTTTGTAAAAGTTTCCTGTTCATTTCTTTGAAAATATAACTGACAACTTTTAAAAGAACAAACTCATCAGTGCTTTTAAAATTCACATTAAAATATGTAAAAATATTGCTTTCATCAATTTTCAATTAAAATGATTATTATGCAGACTTTTACACACTTTTATAACTCAGTTTTTATTGTTTTTAGTTACTGATGCAAATGTGAAGAATGAAAATCTTTCATCTGTGCAACAGCTTGGCATTAAAATGACTGTCAGGTATAGTACAGGGAAATATCTCTCTTGTGCATTTCTAGAATTTGTTTTATCTTTCTATGTGCTTAATAGTATTTAATTTAACAACCTACTATTCTATATACTTTAAATACAGAATTTGTCATTCATAAAATAATAGCCTTATTTTTGAGGCTTTTGGCACATGGTTAAAATACCCCTGCAAGTAAATTGTTTATGGCTCATTATTATTCCAGAGGCTAATTAAAATGTGTTTAAGCACCAATGGCTGTTATGTTTTTTCCAAAAATAACATTGTAAAAATCAGCACTTCAATAACACAATCATACTATTTTCTGTAATCTGATTTATTCTGTGGTGATAAATACAATAGTACACTAAGAATAGGTACAGAAGTTAAAGTGAATAAAACCCAATTATTGTAGTTTGAATTTTTAATACTTACATTGTAATTTTCAGAGGCAACTGGCAAACCATACATTGGAGGAGGAGTCAAGGACTGAATCTTTGAAACTTCCCTTTCTTACTATATATAGAGATATTGATACTTTTATTTTTCTTTTAGGGTCATCTTTTGAATCAAGCATAAAAAAGATTTATGTGAGAAAAAAAAATAAAATTAAATTAAAAAAATAAAATTAAACTTCAATTTAAAATTTAAATTAAATCATGATGAAAATGATTTTAATTCTAGCTTACTTATATCACATAAAGCATCACTCTCTGGATTATGTTTTCTTACCTGCTCTTTATAAAAATATTTTATAATGCCCTATTTCTATTCTGAAATAGAATCTGTAGATAATATAAGCAGGCTAACTAATCACATGTTTTTCAGCTCTCTATAATATCTTATTTATAAGAAAAAAATGGAAAATGATTTATAATGAGATGTTTGGATATAGTACAGTCTTAAGATTTAGCTGCCATCCTAATGTAGAATCATTGTGACTATGGCAGCTGCAAATGTAGATGAATTTTGTTTTGGTGTCTCAAAATATCACAAGCAATATTGCCACTGGCAAAAGAGATGTTCCAAAATGGTGAACAAGTCTTAGTAAGGGGTTAAACAAAAGTACTGTTTTTCTTTGATATATAGATAGTTGCATTCAGTGGATATTTAAACATATAGACTAAAACTGAATCAGTTTTAGGTAGTTAATAAATAGCTTTTTTATCCATTCAAGTAACAAGCAAAAAATTTACAAGTTGTAACTGTACAGGATTGTCCCATGTCTAACCACCTGACCCTGGCTCACTGAGTACCCCTAGTGAGCCAGTCACTGTGACAAAAATGCTCCCATAAATTTCCCAAGCGGACCCTTGTTTAGGAACATTAGACTAGATGAACTCTAAGTTATTTATAACCTTGATATTTCATAAAACTAACCTATTGACATTGCATGTTTTAGATTAAGTTCAGGAAAAAAATGCTTATTCTACTACTCATCTACAGGGAATCATCTTTTTGTTCTCTTATTACTGTTTCATCTTCCTTTAAAGTTGTTAAGTATTTACTGTATGAATACTGCTAATCTAAATATAGCCATCAGAAGAATATATTGAGACTTAATCTTTCCTAGGTGCTCTTTATAAAACTGTTATCCTAACAGTAGAAATTTGAAAACTTAAAACCTTGGGATCTTGAGAGGAATACACTTTGCTGCATTTCAAACAATTAATGTACAATGCAAGGCCAAATATTTCACATTATATATGTTTTGTGGGTTTTCAATGTAGGTATGGCAAGTTCCTCAACCTGTTAAAAGACAGTGCAGAGAATGATCTTACTTTGATTTTAAAGCACTGCAAGAGATTCCTGAAACAACAGCAAGTTTCCATAAAATCTTCTCTTCATATCCTTTTTGAGTGAATTCATAACAGTTGAACTTTCTTCATGTATTTTTCCTAATTCTTTGATGAGATACCTTGACACATTTATCATAAAATGAGCTATGCTGTAGTTTGTTATATTTTAAATATGCAGTTTATTGAGTTATAATCATTAGATTCAGTCGTATTCATTGAATCTTAAACTGAGTAAAGTCATAAGAATATATTTTCAGACAAAATAGGTTTTATAAATTCAGAATTTGTTTCTTTTTTTGACCATATCCATTTATTATTTCATTTGAATTGATTATCTTTCAAAAATGAGATGTGACTTGAAGAAAAAAATGTATACAAATGATTTACATTACCAAATTCTAAAAATGTATAGACTTTATTATGTTTGGCTATGTCAGTCATTTAACAGATAACCTTAGCTACAGAAAGGATGATACCATTTATAAATGACTTGAACAAGTGTGTTTTCACAAAGCAGTAACTTTCCCTTCAGTTGCTGCTGCCATGCTACTGGACATGTACATTAAAATAGAGATCATGTAAGTGAGTCATTGTTCATTAATGGAGATTAATTTATAAAGTAGCTTGTGATTGAAAACACTATGCAAAGTGCCATTAGTATCTTTTTCCTGATAGAGATAATGGAAGTGAATATAATGTTGTAAAACTTCCTTAACTATGTTTTCAGTCTGTCTCCAAGGGAGTTATGCAGGCCATGACTGGTTTGTATCTTCTCTGTTCATGATAATGTTGGGGGACAAAGAGAAAACATTCCACTTTCTTCAACAGTTCTCCAGACTTCTGGCCTCTGCTTTCCTTTGGTTGCCAAGACTACATATTTCTGTAAGACTTTCTAGTCTGTTTTGGAAAGAGAATTTGAAGGAACATTGCATTTAAATTCACTGGAATTTTTTTTATTTGTAGAGGACTCTAATAATTTATATTTGTTTTTCTACTTGAATACTTTGTGACTGACTCTTGAAGTTATAAATTTCACACTTTCTCAAATACTTGATGTCTTATCTGTGGTAACTAAATAAAAAATTAGTGATCATAGAATCATGTCATGAAATAGAAACATGATAACGAAATTATTTAATAATTTTAAACTTGTTTGTAAGTTATATTAGTTAAATTCTATATGTGAAAAGAGAACTATTAGATTTATATTTTTTATTGTTGCTTTATTAGAAAGAATCTCTTGGTGGTTATAGTCTAAGAAAATCATTAAGTAGAAATCATCACTATATTTCAATACAAGAAAAAAATAATTTTTAAGTACAGTTTTGAAATCTTTACTGAGTTATTATTAAGCTATTGTAATGTATTTTAAAAGATTTTACTAGTTTTATGAGATCTCAGAGGAGAAATCGGCCACCTGTATTAGCTATGCTAATACTTTCCAAACATTTTCCATGACATGTTGCATTTGATAGTGAACTCACATCTCACTCAAAGATAAGGTAAGGGGACTAATCAGTATCTATATTGTATTAATGAACATATTAAATATATTTTACAATATGTATTTTTGATAAGGAAAATCAGTTCATCAAGGAATTCATTAAGAATTCAAATTTTATAATTTTATGAATTGGAGGAAAAAATAAAATCAATTCAAGGAATACATTAAAAAATGAAATTTTATGATTGTATGAATTGAAATTTATACAGCTTGAAATAGGTGTATGCAATTGCTGAAAAATAATTTCCAGTTCTTGCTCTTCACCATAATGAGAAATTTTGCTTCTAAGATCTGAAGGAAAAAAATGGTTAAAAAAGAAAAAAAAGGATGTATTGGCTTTTCTCCGATCAATGGAACTATTAAACAGAATTTCAATGATTCCATTTCTTTCAGATTAAAAATCTTATGTAAAAATCTTAATGTTTACAAATTTTGAGTCCACTCATACCTTGTCCTGTCAAATATTTTTAAATAATACCTATTCTCTGCTTGTCTTAGTAATTCTACTTTTGTGTTCAGATTAAGACACCATCTAAAAATCAGCAGTGAGTCATATTACACCATAATTTCTAAAGTTGTAGTTCTATTACACTTTGAATCTATAAACTTTTTAGTAACACACTTTTTATAACATCAGCAATCTTGTGGGCTGATAGCATTTCTTCACATAAAACAAAATAGGTAGGACTCTGGTAGCTTAGATTTTATTTGACTTATTTTGATAGCATAACTTCATATGGAATGTAGCTCTGTGAATGGAATGGAGTAACACATAACTGGAATCTCAGTTTTCAGAATAAACTCTTAATGTAAAGCCTTGACATCTTTCTATTGGTGCAGCTGTACTGTCAGTGAAGACTTACAGAGTATCTTCCACACCAACATTTTTTATTTTCAAGTACAAATACATCAAGTTGAATACTTTATTACCAGTAATTTTTTTTTCATGTCTTTTTGTAAAACAAATAGCATTCTGTTAAAATACCTTACAGGAATTCATATGGAGTTGTTACCTATGTGAATTGCTACTAATGTCTGTACAGTCACTGCTCCAGTGGTATAAATGGTTTTGATTTAACCTTTTGAATTATTATTTACTCTACACTACTTGACATGGTAGTGCATTGAGTAATAGTCTTCACATATTATATAAAAAGTGGTATCTTTTTCTGTTTCATTTGTTCTGTTGTCTCAAACGTTGTGCTGATGGTTTATATGCAAGTTGATGCAGTAAGCAAATCTGTACTGCTGTGACACTTTGCTTTAGCTATTAATAACAGAAACTTGTCTACCTTCTTGAGCTTGATCTCATCATAAAAGCCTCATAAATCATCAACCTATTCTCCCAATCCACTTTCCTCAACTACATTACCCTGTTCTGTTTTCTTAACTGTTTTTACATAGCCTATATCAAGTCCTAATACCATAGTTAATGTATGGCTTAATTTTCTATGAAGACAAGGTTTTCTGTTTTCTTCCCAGATGTATCCCTAGATGGCCCATCGTAATCACTCAATAAGTATATGTTGAGTGTATGACTTATTTACATAGAACCCTGTAAGGCACAGAGACTTTTATTCTTCAGAAAATATGTTTGAAGATATTAATTCTCTGCATTCATAAAACTGTTTTAAACAGATTACATTAAAAAATCTTAAAAATAAGGGTAAAATAAGCAAAATGGAAATTAATGAAACATTAATTTGAAGTTCTTAAAATTTTGTAAACTGTTACTATACTAATTATATGAAGTAAAATAATTTTTAAAATTTACCCTTTGAAGTCATTTAGTCCAGAAGAATAAGTTTTGATTTAATTAAATTATCTTCAATTACTATTTTTAAGAAAAAACAACTTTCTAAATGACAAAATAATCATTTCTTATGGAATTTCATCAAGAATCAGAGTTTGGCCAAGTGTTAACATTAAAACCACCAGTTATACTGGGCTTGACGCCTATAGCTCAGCGGTTAGTATGCCAGCCACATACACCGGGGCTGGTGGGTTTGAACCCAGCCCTGGCCTACCAAACAACAACAACTACAACAAAAAAAAAACATCCAGGTGTCGTGGCAGGTACCTATAGTCCCAGCTACTTGGGAGGCTGGGGCAAGAGAATTGCTTAAGCCCAAGAGTTTGAGGTTGCTGTGAACTCTGATAATATAGCACTCTACTGTGGGTGACATAGTGAGACTCTGTCTCAAAAATAAGCAAACAAAAAAACACCAATTACATGATAGATTTTTAATAATCAAGAAATAATTTTATGTGGGAATACCTAATCTCAAGGAATAATTTAATAAACATGATGATTATATATGCCCCCTCTGTCAATAAAAAGTATGGAAAAGGAAAACAAATTTCTTTATTTTTTTGTTTAAGACCGAGTTTCACTTTGTCAACCTTGGTAGAGTGCTGTGGTATCATAGCTCACAGTAGCCTATTCTCTTGCCTCAGCCTCCGAAGTAGCTGGGACTATAGGTGCCTAAGACAATGCCTGGCTATTTTTACAGATGAGCTTTCACTCTTGCTCAGACTTGTCTCTGAACGTGAGGTCTAGCAATCCACCTGCCTCGGCTTCTGAGATTGCTAGTATTACGGTGGGAGCCACTGCGCCTGGCCTAGGAAAACAAATTAAATTGAAATAAAAGCCAGAGCATTTTACATGCACATATCAAAGAAAACCATTGATGATAAATCAGGCTAACGTAATACTCAGATGAACAAGTATAGTTCAAGGTCATACAATAGTGGCCATATAGGGCAGCTACTACAAAGCCCTATTTTACACCTCCCCCAAAATATTAATCATTACGTGCATCTGAAAGTTTACAAAGTTAAAAATTCTAATGAAATTTAAATGTGAATTTAGATTTAAATTTTATAGTCATTCACATGTCATGGCACACTTGTAACCTTTATGTGAGGCATCAGGAAAAGTCAGTCATGTGACCAATCACTTGTAGGAGAGAGGACCAGTGTGAACACCCCTTCCCGTTCTTATGTAACTTTCAGTCTTACTCATATGTGAACAGTCTATTTTCTCTTTTTTTTTTTTTTTTTTTTCCTGAGAGGAGAAAGATTTATGTTTTCTAGAGTTTTAGAATTAAAGTTCTGAAAAAATCTTTCACATTTCCTCTTATCCCCTATGTGTGATGTGCAGTTAACTACAACATTGCTGATAAAGTACCACACATTCACTGCCCATAGATTCCCAGAGATGGAGGACTGGATTGGATTAGTTTGAATTGATTGGGGAGTTTTAAATCTTTCTAAGATATCTTTATATTTAATTTCCACAGCAATGTGAAACTAGATTTTTCTTAATATCAGGAACAAAATGACTCATCAGAACACCTATCATGAAAGAAAAAACAACTAAGATTTTTACATTTTATTGCTAGGCATAAATTTGAATTTTGAATCACTGAAATAAAACACAGTAAAGTGTGTTGTTTTATAATGTCCTTCACGTTATGTCCCTTTTTAATATCTCCCAAGCCCTTGTTTTTGCTGATGATTTTTTGCCATTCTATTTTAACTTAGTGTATGTAGTTTAACGTGTTGCTGGATGACATGTTAAATGCCATTATCCTGTGTGAGTTCTGTTTACTCCTATATTCTGAATAATAAAGTTGCTATTCTTTCGGAGTTGTGATTAAACAAAACACTAAAAGCAAGCAATTTATAATTTGATGAATCAGGAGACGCTGGTTATAGTCATGTGACTCAGAGCTGTCACCAGTTTTCTAAATACCTTTTGTTGTGAATTAGAGCCTTGAAATTGTAATTAACAGACCAATTAATAAAAATTTGATTATAAATGAGTTTACCATGATTACTATATAGTCATTAGTATCTTGTTGTCATTTGGTCAATTTATTGAACAGTTATTCTGTGCAAAGTTTAGTGTTAGAAGTTTTGTTGGTTACCAAAAAGTATGGCATAATTTCTTCCAACAAAGAACAATTTATAAGTGTAGAAGAACTCTGCCTCATATTAGGAAGTAGATTACATAACAATAGCTTCTTTTTTTTTTAGAATGTAAATAATCTCTTGTATTTATCTCTTGTTGGACCTGCTCTAAAGGTATTTTGTGTGAAACACAGAAAAGATACTGTATAAGAATCATTTCCTATACATTGAACTCTTATACTAACTACTCTTACACACATGTAGAAAAAATTATTACCTAACTTTGATCAAAATTAAAATATATGTATGAATTGATGTTTGCTTTAAATCTGTGTTAGATTTATTCATATTATAAACAGGCATTATTAAAACATTATATATTTATCAAAAGATAAAAATTGGTATATACTAATTCTCATTCAGTCCATATTATTATATTATTTTAACTACTCAATAGAAAGGTTTCTTTTGTCATAAACATCAATGTAATTTGACTATAATATGTCCATTTAATGTGTCATCTATGTCTTAATTCATCAATGCACAGAATAAATGTTTTTCATGTACTGTGAGATATTTCCTAAAGAATCTGTCATAAAAATACATATTTATATATATTCCTACAAATACATTTTTCTGGAGTGTTAAATGATAAATCATTTATTATGAAAAAATAGGAAAATCACTGATAAATCAACTTGTCAATTTCAGAAACTTTAGTATATAACTCAAGCCTAAATCTGTAAAAGCACATCAGCCTTAGCAAGAAAATGTATAAGAAATTCTCCATATTTTTAACTCATATGAGTTTAATTTGTTTTAATTTAAAAGTATTAACTTTCTTTCATCAAAAATATTAAAAAATAAGAGTTGTCAAGTAAAGGTAAGAAAATAAAATGCCTTTCTGGAAGTCTTAAATCTTCAGATCTAATTTTATTATCAATTTTGTATTGATATAATTGCTAGTTGAAGTTTTTCTAGACACAATTATATCTTCAAGTTTATTATCTTTATTTCAAAAAACAATTATTAGATTTATAGGATATTGGATTTATAGTAACAATAATACGTTATTGAACATTTGCAATGATAAATTATATCTTCAAACTAAAGAAAAAATCAACTGGGTGGTGCCTGTGACACAAGGAGTAGGGTGCTGGCCCCATATACTGGAGGTGGCGAGTTCAAACCTGCCCCTGGCCAAAAACTGCAAAAAAAAAAAAAAAAAAAAAAAAAAGAA
>CAUYPK010163099.1:0-38289 GCA_963574355.1 Loris lydekkerianus | reverse complement strand
CTAAGATGGAGGGTCAGAGCTAAGATGGAGGATCAGAGCTGAGATGGAGGCCCAGAGCTGAGATGGAGGCCCAGAGCTGAGATGGAGGGTCAGAGCTGGGATGGAGGATCAGAGCTAAGATGGAGGATCAGAGCTGAGATGGAGCCCCAGAGCTGAGATGGAGGCCCAGAGCTGAGATGGAGGGTCAGAGCTGAGATGGAGGCCCAGAGCTGAGATGGAGGCCCAGAGCTGAGATGGAGGCCCAGAGCTGAGATGGAGGGGCAGAGCTAAGATGGAGGCCCAGAGCTGAGATGGAGGCCCAGAGCTAAGATGAAGGCCCAGAGCTAAGATGGAGGGTCAGAGCTAAGATGGAGGATCAGAGCTGAGATGGAGGCCCAGAGCTGAGATGGAGGCCCAGAGCTGAGATGGAGGGTCAGAGCTGAGATGGAGGGTCAGAGCTGAGATGGAGGGTCAGAGCTAAGATGGAGGCCCAGAGCTGAGATGGAGAATCAGAGCTAAGATGAAGGCCCAGAGCTGAGATGGAGGGTCAGAGCTAAGATGAAGGATGGGAGTTAAGGGGAAGGCACGCTACAATTCATGGTGACTTCTGATGAATTACATTTTCCCTTGCAACTCTCAAAACTCTAATCTATGACAAAGACAGAAGATTCTAAGGTTAGGTGGAAGAATTTGGGCCCACCCCAAGAGAATTTCAGTTCTAAAAGATTCTGGAAGGTACAGTTTAACTCTGCACAGAGCACAAATGAAAGAAGGGAGTGGCACAGGGCAATTCTCAGTAACACTCCTGGGCTAGGCCTCTGGACACCCTTCTGGAAGCAAGCCTGTCCCCTTAGCATGGCTAGTAGCCCCCGGGTTACATATCCCTGGAGAAAGGCCTCCTCCTTGATTGACCTTGACTGACAAGTTATCAACACTGAGGTCTACCCTGTGACCAGGGAAGGCTCAATCACTCCTGTTCGTGGAGAAATTTTCACCCTCAGACTGGCATGGAAATCTGAATGGGTGTGCCTATCAGATGTCTAGACACAGCTGTTTGTTTTGACCCAAGCAGATCCTTCTGTGTTTTCTGTATTTTAATTATCAGCACTCATAATACTTTTATGCAAGCCCTGATTTGGTTTGCTCAACTGGGTTGGAGATCTTAGAAGGTTGCCAAGGTCTGTCGTTTGATAATCTTTCCATTTTCCCCTAGCTGCTCTATCTATTCCCTATTTTTTACTTAGCAGAGATCGCCTGCTCTTGGTAATGTCCTGGGTTTGTTTTGATTGTGAGTCCATCAAGGGAGCAGCAATGTCTTACACCTTTGTCTTCCCCATGGGAAGGGCACACATTTGGCACTCAATATATGTGTGTGTGTATATATATATATTGAACGAATGAATAAATAAATGAAAATGCCTACATTGAGGCAAACTCACCGACCCAGCAAGGATTCATTCTCCTAAGAGCCTTGGCAGACACGTGATTGGCTGGTGCAAGCTTAATGACGCTACTAGATACTAGAGAGGCAAAAAGGAAACAAGTCTATTTCAACCCACAAGTTAACCAAAGAGTTAGGCAATAACTTATCAGTAAGGGAAAATGGATGCATGTACATATTATACCAAGGACCAGGCAGGAGTCCATGCTTTTTGCCAAGTGAGACATCACCACCTATGAGTATACCTCAGATCTGCCAATAGTGAAAAATGTGAAGAATTACTTTGTGACAACTGTGACAACTGTTTTCATTTTGGACTTAACTTTTGCACTTAACTATTTTCCCAAATTAGGCGTGTCATTTTATGCTAAATTTCCATGAGACACTTCCCAATGGCCTTTCTTTCTTTCTTCCTGAGGAATAAATAGCCATGACCCCCAATCCCTAACAATTCTGAAATGTCACTGAAGGCCTATTTTATAAAAATATTTGTGGTGAACTCCTTTTCTTGGCTATTAGAACAGCAATTGTTTTTCCCCCATTGGTCCCTAATCAGTTATTTCACTAAGTCTCAAAGCAACACAAATTTAGCTCAAATCAATTAGCAACACATTTCTAACTCTTGGCGCTTGGGAAGGATATGAACTTTTCCTAGTGGAAAGAGGCTAAAACCTTGAGCATGAACTAGGGTCAGCCCAGAAAGCCACTTCTGCCAAGGGGAAAAAAAACAAACAAACTCCAACCATGAGAGAATGGGGCCCTACCACAACAGATTAGGGTGGGATTTTGATCTTAGTTGTTTCTCCTGAGCTGATGAATAAATCACAGGACACACAGAAAGGCAGATGGCGGAATATTTTCCCAACAAACGCCAGGAAGCCGAGGGTCTGCTCTTGCGATTTGCACCTGGCTGTGATGCTCTCACTGCCCTCACCCCCTCCCCAGAGCAATCAGTCTAACCCACTCCCCTCCTGCTTAATACTCCCCCATTTTCCTCCTTGCTGAATAGAATTGTCTCCCCTCTCTAATGAGCATCCCCCAGTAGAATAAAACTTGTTTTTCAAAGGTGGGGGAGGGGGGAGAGAAAGGAAGAAAGAGAGGAAGGAAGGGGGAAAAAAAGAGAAAGAAAACAATGCCTCCTTCTGAGTCTGGCTGGAGCCAACTTCTTGAGGATATCAGGTTGTGATAGTCCAAGGATTTCCTCCACATGTGAGATGTATACTGAATGTATAGGCTGTTTGCTTTTAAAATTAGTATTTGCTTTGTTT
This sequence comes from Loris lydekkerianus, assembly GCA_963574355.1. NCBI lineage: Eukaryota > Metazoa > Chordata > Mammalia > Primates > Lorisidae > Loris > Loris lydekkerianus. The sequence continues at coordinate 35,601 of CAUYPK010163099.1, read as the reverse complement.
TGTTCTGGGTAATTAATTATTGAACCAAAGAACTCATGAAGTTTAGATTTTCTTTTTTAAGGTCCACTCTGCACCCGATTTCTTAAAACAAAACTACCAAGTGGGACGAGCACATGGAAACTCTTGGAAAGTCAGGTTGTGCTAGAAGTGGGTATAATACTAATTTTGAAATAAAGCAAAAATTGGACAATCACGATAGGATCAGGAGAGAAAAGTTCAGGGAAGCAAAAAGGGTCCCCTGTGGGCAAGAGGGCAGTGGTCAGAGCTCAGAGGACTGTGGTGCTCTGAGCTGCTGACTCCGTCCTGGGACGTACCTGGGACCTCATGGGGGTGTGGGTGGGCAGGGGAGGAGAAGATGCTCTGGCCCCGACTTCTTGCGAGCCTGTCCCCTCCCGCTCCTGTCCCTAAGCCTGCCCATCGGCCACGCTGGCCTCTCCCTCCCTGGCAGCTGTCCATCCCTTGCTTGGCATGACTATAATTACTTGCAACCTGATCTGTTCTGGACTAGACGGTACTGGAGGGCAGGGATCCCATCTGGTGCTTAGAGCTAAAGTTGGCAAAGGTGCCATTTCTTTTCTTTTTTCCTTCCCATTCTCTCTTTTTTCCTTTCTCTCTTCCTTCTAATACATTTTTAATTTCATCTTTGTATTCATTTGTCTCTTCCTCTCCTTTTGCACATTGCTTTTCTGTTTGTCTCTCTCCTTTCACAATAAAGAAGTGGCTATGGGGAATGGCTTTTAACTTCTGAGTTGTTCACAAGGATCCTGGGATTTCAAAATTCAGAGAACAAAGGAGTTCGAATTCTGTGCCCCCTTTTCCCACTCTAGGGAAAAGACTGAACAAGTCAAAGAAAGGTGGAAAAGATGGGGGAAACCTTTAAGGATATCAGCCTTGTGTGCGTGTTGGAGGAGGAGCTAAACACAAAATAGTTTGCATGCCATGGTTAATACCCTCTTTTAAAACATCTACACATCTGGGTAAAGAACAGAGGGAGATAAAGAGAAATAAAATCATAGCAGGATGAGGGCAGGGTGGGGGATTTCCTGCAATATTATAATGTCATTTTAACAATAAATACAACTTCTAGAAGAAAAAGGGCCAGGCCAAGTGCGGAGTGTGGCTCCAAGTGTGGGAAGCGAAAGTAGACAGTTTGGTCCCATGAGGGAGAGCTCTAAAAAGGTATAGTCTCCCATAAGGAAAGGATTTATGTGTTTGTGGCAAAGAAACCCACCAAATCAACAGACCAAAGTCCCCTGCCTCCCAAAGGCACAGAATGGCAATATTGATGTGAAAGCTAAGGTTTCTAGGACCAAGACAGGATGAGACCCCAACCAAAGACACCCCTGGAACCGTGGGCTTCTTTCCCTTCAGGTTCTCTACATTTTATCTAGAGAATTCTAATAGATCCCACTTCCTGCCGGTAGATACAGCCATTCAGAGTTCTCTGCTGACCTCTGGTGGGGGAGGAGCTCAACTAACCCAAGATAGGTGCCAGGAAACAGGCAGATGCCCACCCTGACCTCCTCTGCACCACAACATCCACCTGAGGGATGTGCCTTGCCTAACCTCAGCCAACACTCACGGGTAGATCAGTAGCTGCAGGGAGGGCAAAGTACAAGAAAAGCTTTAAAGAATCCCCCAGAAGAACATGGGTGACAGAGAAGAATGTGATAGCAAAGTAGTTAACTTAAAAAGAAAAATTTTCAATTTAACTTTTTATTTTCAATTTAATTTTTCAAGTTAACCTTTTGTATTCAGTTCCTTTGACTTTATAATTTTGACAAGGTGAGAGAGAAAATATATATAAGGTTGGGATCTTGGGGGTAAGTTTAACCAGAAGAAATAAATCCCCATGGGAGGACTCTACAGGCCCTTGCACAGAACCCCGTGTGGCCCTTCTCAAGAGATGGGGAGGGGCACAGGGCATCGACTCGGAAACCAAGGAACTTGTTCCCAGACACCATCAGATCCAGCTTCCCCTCACCTAGAAACCAGGCCCAAAGCAGCCAGAAGTGACCTGCCCCAAGGCCGGTGTTGGGCCTGTGCTTGAGAATGGGGGTCCCATTCCTAGATTCATGGCTAATAAGAATGCCACACACTTCACCGTCCACTGTAAGCAGTGAGAAGCAGAGAGGGACTGAGGAGTGAGAAACTGTAAACAAGCTCTGAGATCTCAGAGATCCCCCAAAAGCCAAAGATGTTCTTATGAGTGAGAAAATAGCAAAGATTCCTCCCTAGACAGTTCCTGCACTGTATAAACCCCCAAAGCATGTACCCCAAATTCTACTCCTTCATCTTTCTGTATCTTCCAGTATTGTCTTGAATGCTTCCTACTCCAGGAAGCCTCCTTGGGTTTCCCTGGTGGCAACGGGACCTCCGAATCTCTTTTCTAACCCTTGACTGGGATGGGAAAGAAATGGCCGCCAAACTCTGCTCCTGCAAAGATTCTCTCAGAAACTTCTGGGTTACCCAGAAATTATTAATTATTTACCAAAGGGTAATAGGTAGCCCTAAAATTTTATTTCCTATACAATCTGCCATTTTGGAATAGATACTTGAAAAGTTGCATGTATTTGGGGGGGGGAGGGCATGCCTCTTCCATTTAAACTTTTATAAGAGAATTACGTAAGTTTTAAAGTGACAAGGACATCCCTCTCATTTTTCAAATAAGGAAAACAGGAACCCAGGAGATAAAGAGAGCTGTCCAAGGTCTCAAAACCAGTTTCCTAGAGAACCAGGGCACCAGGGCTAACTTGGAGGTCACTCTGACCGTACATTTTCCTGTACGGGTTAAGGTCTACAAACTGCCTAGATAAAAGAAACAGGATTTTTCCTCAGATGTCAACTGCCCAACTGAAAACTTCTGAAAACATTCCTAGACCTTGGGGGTCAGGCAGTGCGGAGGGAGGGCTTAGGGAGGGGCTGCCGAGTTCTGCCACAGGCGAGGCGGGAGTGAATTTTGAAAAGCCAGGCTCTCAATTGTAAAAGCCGAGCGCCATCTGCCAGCCAGTTTGAAGCAGCCTTGCTTTATTTTATTTTTCCTACTTGCCAGCCCTGAATAACATTAGTGGGGTATTCTCCCTTCTTTCTCTAAAAACAAACAAACAAAAAACCAACCAAACAAAAAAACTCCCTCAATAAGAATCTTGTTTTCAAAAATAAAATCACAGAAGAGAATAAAAGAGAGGGCAAAAAACTAAAAGAGAAAGCAAAAAGGAGAGAAATTCTTAGGAGACTGATTTCTGCTCCCCTATTTCTGAACTGTGCCAACTTTTGAGAGAAATGGGATTACGCCCCATCCTAAGGCATCCCTGATGAACTTCCTCCTTTCTGGCCTCTGGCAGAACAGGGAGAAATCAAGGACAGAACAAAAAACAAGAAAAGGAGAGAGAAGTGTCCACTATGTATCAGCTCAAGTCTGAGGCTGAGATGGCAGCAAGGATTCTGGGTCCCCTTTCTCAAGCTCTCCCTGCCCTGCCCCACCTTGGGCCTTTACTTCTTCATACATCGAGTTGAACACAGAGGTGCCCCTGGCTTCTTCTTGGACAGCCCATCAAATTTAAGTCACTCCCCTGACCATGGCAGGACCCCAGGCATCCTCAGCAGAATCACCACAAAATGGAGCCTTGTCAATATTTTTAAGACTCAAACTTTGGCCTTTTCTGGACGTCACTTGGCAAATTCATGGAATCCTAGAATAAAGTGCTAGAATCAACCAAGGTCACAGGAATGAGGAACCCCCACCTTCTTAGCCAGGCTCTTCCAACTATCTAAGAACCTTCCCAAAGAGTTTAGGTTCCTCTGCCTGTCCCTCCCCATCCACTCAGACCTATATGGGAAGATAGGGAAGGGCGATCACTACAGGCTCACAAAGCCCAACTGCCCTGGGATAAGTGATTTATTTCATAGGGGTGCTTGGGATGGCTGTGTCCCATCAGGGACATCTAAAGACTCCTTCAAGTGTCCATCTTAAAACCAGCTCTGGCCATTTGTTTTGCAAAACAAAATTATCTAATGTGCTTCCTCTTAGCAGCTAAAAAGAAAGAAATGAAATCATGTCTGAAATGCTTAATTATAAATAGCTGGAAGTTTTCTGGCAATCCGATTTTTAAAAATGTTCCCTTAACTTCTGGCATTTGTTTTTGGGTTCTGCCCTGGGTCTTCTAAGCATTTCCTTGGAAAGATGTTGCACTTGGTCTGAGGCAAAATGTCAAAATCAACATTGAAAAAGCTTGCCTTGGGTAATTTCTAGGATTCTGAAGTAAGGAAGTCTCTAGTTAGGGGTTGTTTAGCTGAACTTGGGGCATATAATGCTAGTCTTCAGACAAGTTTGGATTTCAAATGATATTTTAAATTTTACAAGTCTAATATATTAAGCGTATCAAACTAACAATCCATTTCTACCTCTCACCCTGCGGAGATTCTGATAGTAAAAGTAAATAACAAGTGTTTAAATACATGTGTATGTCTGGAGTATAGTGGTTACTGTCTTATTTTATTTTTTTTCTTGGCCTTTCCAATGAAATTGGCACAAATTCCAAACTCTCTTAGAAAAAAGAAAAAAAATTATCTGTTTTTTAAATTAGATCCCTGATGAATCTATAACATCTGAAAACTTTACTAAAAGACTAAATGGGAGCAAAAATATAAATGTGCTAGAGTCAAAATAATAATAAAGAAGCAGGGTGGTGCCTGTGGCCCAAAGCAAGGCCCATATGCCATGGGTGGTGGGTTCAAACCCGGCCCCGGCCAAAACTGCAAAAAAAAAAAAAAAAAAAAAAAAAAAGAAGCAGAAGCAATAAAGTCCTCTTCACTTGGGAGGGAGGGAAGCTGGTTAGATGCAACTTGGGGAGTTAGGCCACTGTTTTGAAAATAAAATCACAATACAGTCCTGTTATGATTATTCTAAGAGATACTGGTTATAGAATTTCTCCTGGGAGGGGAAAGGGTTGTCTATTTTATCAAAGACCAAGTGCAAGACCCAGAAATGTCCTTGGGTTATTACTTCTATTGGCATAAACTATGTTTTATTTCCAAAAAGATATTACTATCTTTCTCAGTATAGTCATTCAGAGGTAGTCCTTCCTCTGTCCCCTATCCTAAGGTGACTTTCTGCCTTGAAAGATCAGTTGTTTTCCCCATGTTGTGGTGCTAGCAAGGAAAATAATTTTATGGTTGGGGGGTCACCACAACATGAGGAACTGTATTAAAGGGTCGCAGCATTAGGAAGGTTGGGAACCACTGGTACCTCCACATAGCAGACTGGTTCCCTATGGGTGTGAGACTAAGAAGTGCCAGCAAATAGGGACGATACACTTGTCATTGGTGTGCACCCATTATTAATTAAAAGCCTCCTTGATGTTTTGTGGAACGCACATAAGGTGAGGACTCTGCCACCCCAGATGATGCAGCAGCAGCAGCTATCCGACTGTGGGTACTTACTGTCTTGGCATACCTTGTCTACAGTTTGGAGCAAACTAATTTAGAGTTTAACAGACAGATCGACAGTCCCCAGCCTGCTACAGATAAAGGCAACCTAAAGAATCCTTAAGTGGTAGAGGTCTTCATTTAAGGGTTAAAATCTACTTAAGCAACGATTTAGCCCACCTAGGAGCCTGACTTGGTTAGTCAGAGTCATCCTTCACAGCCCTGAAATAATTCTCTTTTCTAGTCTAGTTAGTGTCATCTAGGTTGATTTCTTCTCTGAAGTTTCTAGAAATTACTTCTACCCAAGAATGCTGGGGACCAAAATTAAGCATGAACATTTCTGACTGGTGATTAGTACCTAAAGTGGACGGCCTTTTCTCTGAAGATAATTTTTAATGCGAGTTAGGATATGTGTGATCTTTAACTTCCCCAGAATTTAATATTGATAATGTCAGGGCAGTAGTTCTCAGTCAGGGGTTAGCAATGACCCCTCGACGTTTAGCAATGACTAAAGACAGTTTTGATTGTCATATGTGTGTGTGTGTGTGTGTGTGTGTGTGTGTTACTGGTATTCAGGGATGTTTGCTGAACCCCCTAAAGGAAATAGGACATCCCTCACCCACGGAAAAAAATGTTAATGGAGCCACTTGGTTAGACTAAGCCCCCCAAAAGTTCCTAAAATCCTGGCATGCAAGCTAACAATGTAAACTTAAAAGTAAAAAGCTGGGTCTGACTAAACTATTGGGGCTCATTTGAATCTGAGCTCTGTCCTAGGGTAGGGGTCAGGGGTGGAGAACATGAAGCAGACCCCGTTTACCCTGCCTGCCTCTTCTCAGCCCCTGTCACTTGTACCACGAATCTGATGTCTTTCCTTATACTGTCCTACCATCTAGTGGTTACCTGAACTAACAACTCACCTCCACCATATCTAGGCTTTTCTAGAGCCTGTCACTAAAAAATTCATATTTTGGGGGGTGGTAGGCAGATGGACCTCTGAATGACACATGTGATTTTACTAATAAGATCATTAAGTACCCTGTAGGCCTAGTAGACCCCCTAGAGAGAACAGCTATAAGGAATTAAGACGGACACTTCCTGAGATTTCAAATGTGCACTCTGCCCAAAAAAACAAAACAAAACAAAACAAAAGCTCAGAGGGGGGCTGATTATAAATCAGGTCTGTCTTTTTTAAAAGAGAAGCCCCCAGGGGTGTGCTTAATCCTTTGGACAGGTGTTACCACATACAACTATAGATTAAAAACTAGAGTCTATTAAAAAGGATGTGTTCAAGTGGTCCCTGGAATGTACGTACTTAGGTGCTTCCCAAGTAATACCATCTATTCTTGATAGGTTTCATACCTTCATTTTTGGCAGCTGGATAAACCAGCTACTTTTGCAGGTACGGACACTGAGGCACAGTTATGTGTGTCCCCAAGGCCCAGGATAGTTTGGATAGATACTAGCTAAGATGCAGGACACTTTGCCTATTTCCTTTGGAAGAGCCTGGCCAAGCAGCCCTTCTTGGGTCCTGGATGGTGTCACCATGGCTGCCACTGGGTTTTACGAATCATCCTAAGCATTCTTCCTTTGTTCGTCCCAAACCCCACAAACTTACCTGAATGCAGGCTCCCTGTAAAAAACATCTTCATAGTAATTTGCACTTTAGCAATCAGTTCATTGAAAGGCAACACTGTTCAAATGGGAAAGAGGGGAGAGGTAGTGTGGTCTTCTGATTCAAGAGGACAGGCCAAGAGCTGGAAAATTCAAAAGGGAGCATCTCTTGCTGCCTCAGTCCCCATTCCCTGGTAAGAATCGACACTCACACAGCGGTGACACTGAGCTGATGAAAGCTTGACTGTGACACGCCTTAGAAAGTAGGTACAAGAGATTTTCCCTTCCCATTATCAACTCATTAAAGGAAGTTAAAAGTACAAAATGTGTGTGACAGTGTCGGCAACACTGACTGACTCATAATAAATTTGAGATTGGGTAACAATTTATACCACCTTTATACCTCTCTCCTCGCCCCAAATTGAATCATTAAAAATCATTTAGTAACATCCAGTGTTCAAGTTCTGTGGGCAGAACTCCACGAGTCAAAATACTCATGAATTCTACTGAGGTTTCACAAATTACTCTACAATGAAATTTGGAATTTTACTTCTAAGTAAGTGTGACAGAGGCACATTCCCTGAATTTCCGTTGCTCTGCCAGAGATGAGTTGCCTAACATTCTTCCCTTATTATCGCTCCCAGATGTCGCATACCTAAAACTGCTCCAATAATTCTAACTTGAAGGGTAGGTGCCTCTTGTGTGCTACTTGTTGGAGACCAAAGGACCTGATGTCTCAATAGAGCTTGTGATGATCAGTGATAATTAAAAGTCAAACATTGCGCTGTTCCCTACCTCTTTTGCGGAGGTCTCTTCATCTTCCATTCCTGCTGGCTGGCCTGCTCCACCACCTGGCTGTGGGGAAGGAAACTAAAGACTTTTTTTTTTTTTTTTTTTGCAGGCATAATAACCAAAGAACAATCTAAGCTCAGGTCCTTGGGCTCAGCCACAGTATTGATTTATAGGCAGAAGCTTATCAAAAGAGAAAGGTGGGGAGAGGGACGGATAGGCAGGGGGTGATAGGTGAAGCTTTTTTAGGAGAAGTAAAAAAAGTTTTCCTTATTTTCTCTCTGCCACATCACTCGCCAGAGAGTGACTTCACACAGTCTTAAATTTAGCAAGGCATAGAGTATCTAGGCCTTGGGTTGACCTTTATTTACAAAGTGTGTACAAAGAGTGTACTCTGAAACCTAGAGACAGAAAGACGGAATGGGGTGCCCAGCGCTTACAGAACTTATCAGTTAATAGTCTCATGGGAAATATGGAAAAAAGCTAAACTAAACAAAAAACTTCACTTGCAACAGGAAGAAAAAAAAAAAGTCCAAGAGAAAAAAATCAGTTTCTAAAATACCAGTTAACGCTTTGGGGATACTTGCACATGCCTCGCACTGGGTTGAAGATACTAACCTTTAAAGGTTTCTCTGGATTTCTCAGATGTAACTTTACTTTTAGTATCTTGCCTTCTTGTGGGGGGATTAAGGGGGAAAAAATGATGTCTCATTTTAGAATTACCCCCTGCCCCCTTGTTCAAGGGCTCCCTGGCCCACAGTCATGGCCAAGTTGTAGGTGTGGCTTCCCACTACTTTTTTAAAAATTGCATAAAAGTCCACTTAGGACTTGAGGAAGATTCCACAGAACTCCAGACAGAGGCTCGGGCCCATTTTTCTCTTACTTCCTAAAGAGAGCATAATCTTATGCTCAAGGTGACCGCAGGCCAGAGTAGAAATGCATTGGGAACAAAGGTTCCATTTAGTCCAATTCAATAAAATCTATCAAGGTGGTGTTAGGGCCAGAGTCTCTAGTCTTGCTACTGGGAGGGACAGGGGGGTCATCAGACATAGGGATGGCCAGGCTGAATGCATCCAGTTCACTGGGCTGGCTTTTTGATTGACAGGAGGAACCTTGTCACATCAAGAGGCCTTGTCCCATCTGAAAAATTGCCACCCCTCCTGAGAAATTTGACTTTAAAGTGGGCAAATGACACAAGAATTTTGCATTTCATTAGGAAGCCTGAAAGGGGTAAGGTGGGTTTGCCATAATCTCCCAGGTAAGAGACACATTGAAACCATTTTTTGATTAACTATTTATTGTGTCTCCTAAAAGTTACTTTATTTAGAGGCATTGGAAGAGCCATAATTTTGCTGGGAGTGGGAATAAGTTTAATTTGGAGGGAAAATTGACTCTCAAAAGGAGGAGGATCATGGCTGGCATTGGGAATCAAAAATCTAGGTTACCTTCTCTAAAGAGCAATTTGGTTTTTGCTTAATAACCAACCTAGCTGTATAAAAGTCAAAGGTGATTTCTAAGATCACTGACTCTTGCTAAATGAGAATTAACTGTGGACTGAAAGTAAAGAATTAAAAAAAAAATCACTATGAAAAATATTGAGCAGAGCTATTTTAATAAAATCATTTGATCTAGACTAAGATAGTCTAAACTGTCTAATTCTGTAAATGTAGAACTATGCATAAAAGCAACTGCATTTTACTCCTAAATAATGTTTTTTTAAGTGAGGGGGGGAAAGCTAAGTAAAAAGAAAAAAGTTTCAGACCCTGCTAAAAAGAATAAATGGAGGATCTATTAAAAAGACTTTAAAGAATATGTGCATTTAAAAAAAGAGAAGGAAAAGAAAGGCCAACCAACAAACTAAGCCTGCAGTGTTGCTACGCTGGCAGAAGAGTCAGAGCAAATGTGGGAATTAAATACCACCAGAGAGTGACAGGTATCTCAGAAATGGGGGAGCTCACGTTTCATGTACACTCAATGGACATTTATAACCAGGGATCTGTCAGGGTTTGACTGCAATTCAGAAAGCAGCCAGCTACTAGACACCTGTCACTGGCAAGGGATTTTAAGAACACACAGTACGTTTATAACAATCATGCTTTTCATAATGCTTTGCAGCTTATTATCAAATTTTCCCTAAGCATTACCTTATCTGAATTTGAAACTTGAGATCCTTCACTTACCTTGTAGTATTTTAGCAAAATTCCCTGATATTTAATCTCTGAATTTCGCTTTATTTGCCTATGAAATGAGGTCCTGTCACATTTTTATTGCCCAGAGCTGCTTCACAGGATGTATATGACGAAATGAAAGGATTTTAAAAATGTATAACACAATCAGAATGTGTTATCATTGATATGACTGGTAACTAATGATTCTGAGTGTGGTGGGGTGTTCCTTTTCAAGTGTACACAGAGGGAGTGACTCCCAATTTTCTTTGCTTAAAACCAGTTTTCCATGGTATAGAATAGGGACAAATTAAAAAAAAAAAATTAATCCACTAATATAGAAACATTTTGTGAAGAAGAAAACTGTGGTGAGTTGGATTTTTAAAGTAGGGCAGAATTTTGGCCTTTGAGAAGTATGAATAATATTGGGAAACAGAGAAAGGAAAATAATAAAAATCTTTAACTCTACAGTACTTTTGTGGTCTCAGAGTTGGGCCACCCCACAGCACCAAATAGCTTTGTGGAGGCCTTCTGAGTAGGGTTTAAAATTTTTAAAAAGAATAAAAGAAAAAAGAATAGTGCTTCTGCAAGATGGAAAAATCACTTAGAGGCATAAATAATCATACAATTAATTGTGATTCATTGTATAAAGTGTCACTGCAGAATGGCCATTATCGTAGATAGTATTTGCTGTACAATTTTAATAAATGCAGCAGATACTAAGAAATGCTGATTTACTGGCCTCCTTTAACTCTTAAACAAGGAGGTAATCATGCCTAAATGAAGTTTCAAGAAAAGAAAGTTTAAGAACACCACAATTATTTAAAAAGGCAACAAAACCATGGAAATAGTCTATTATCGGATAATGCAGAGAGCTTCAACTCTTTGTTCTAGAATTTTCATCATGTTCTTTATTTTTCTACGATTCCCTGTATGTGCTTAAGCTGTTTGGGCAATAAAAGCAGAAAGGATGCACTCATAAGCGCACAATTTTAAAGCAACAGATGAATCTACATGTCACAAATTAGGAGCCATACCAAAGGACAGCCATTTGATCTGCACTTTCAGTGCTAGCAATGTATGGAGGTCTTGTTTTATATGTTGGAACTAGAAAGTTAGTAAAAAGTCTTGTCCTACATGTGGGTAAGTCCTCATCTTTCTTCCTCTCCCCCTCCCCTATCAGTAACTAAGAGGCGGATGCAATGTCTCACTTGTCCCCTCAGCAGAATGAACCCTGGTGGCGAATTACAGCCTAGTTTGACAACCTGCACTGCTGTAGTGTCAGCTAGCAAGTTACACTGCCTATGGCAGTTCAGGCTCATGCTAGATAAGGCCCAAAGTGTACTGGCCTGTTTTCTGAACTATGTTGCATCCAAACATGCTGGACTGCTAACAATGGCAAGATGACCCCAGCAAATTTTCTTTTGTCAAGGTTAATTTCCCCCCTGGGGACAACTTCTATTATTCTTAAGTCCTGGCCCCACACGTGAACACTTCACTGCAGGATTCCTGGTTGCATTACTTGTGGTATAAGCTTCCAGTCCTAATTTAAATGGACCACGTAATCCCTGGGAAAAATAGAAGACTCAAGTCACGAAGCCAAAGGGATCTTAGTGAAGATCTGCCAGGAAAACTTCATTTGGCAGATGAGGCAAATGAGGCCCAAGCATGTAAGGGACACTGCCAATTTGACAATTAGGGGTCAGCTGTGCACTGTCATGTGGGTCTCCTTTCTGCACCAGGCTGTGTCCTCCTACCCCCAGTTTACAGATTTGCTTCCCAGAGCTATGCTTAGAATATTGAAATGGGTTTGTTACAGCAAAATCAGTTGTCTGCAGGGAAGACAGTGCATTGTCATCAAAGGTTCTGTGTAGTTGGGACATTTGAAATTTAAAATTACCTCCCTTTTGTATGTTTTGGGGCAAATAATATTGTGTAGGTGGTGGGGTCATACATAAAATGGCCATCACATCTGAAGCTGTGGGATGTCATGGGAAACACATCATAATAGCATACAGCTATGTCAATAATGCTATTGATAAAAACCATCACACATTATAAAATATTTAACAAACAAATGCAGCACAGCCTTAGAAACTGTGATCTTAAAATCCCTTGAAAGTTCATAAAGAATAAAGTTTAAAAAAATAAAGATTGTAGAGATTTCTCTTCTGAAGTTCCCATTTAAATCACACATCCGGACCATTGCTAATTGCTGCTTTAAGTGTGGCAAAAAGAGTTACTGCTTCAGGTTTGGTGTAAGAGGTTTTGTAGGGGCGGTGAGGGTGGGGGGTGTGGGGTGGGAGGGGAACTGGGGAGGGCCAGAGAAAGACCTGAAATATGGGTAGAGGGTCTTACTGTGATGTGAGGAAGGGAGTCCTGGAAGGAGGAGGGGGCTTTGAGATACGGGGAGAGGAGGAGGGGGAAGATAGGAGGCTGCCAAGGTACCCTTCTGGTGAGAATAGCATTATTTTAACTTTAATCAAAAAACTTTGAGTTTTTTATTTTTTATATTTGTTTGGTATTCAAAGGAAATTTGCAGAAAACCTTACCTTTAAGCCTCTCTGCCCCCAGCCAATGCTGCTTGAAAAAATTCACATGCAAAAATTTACATGTTTCACAAGTCATATTCATGATTTTACCATACTTTGTCCACACATTTCAAATACACTCAGGGCATTTTTTGAAATGTTTTATTTTAATTGCATTTCAAACACAACACGACATTCCACTCCAAACTCATCACCCCCATTCTTTTTAAACCAAGCCCCTCCTACTGTACAGCTTGTAAAAGTGTAAATGATTGGCTTACCTCAGGCCGTTCACTAGAAAACAAATAGTTCATATTTTTTTAAACACAGCCACGCCCACCCCCTTGGAACCAGCCCCGCCTGGTTTGGGATCCAGAGGTGCCTAGAGCAGGTTCAGGGCCCCCCACCCCACTCCCACCCATCCACCAGGTAGGCTCAGTGTGTGCAGAGCACTGAGCTCAGCCGTGTAGCCCCGATGCCCCAGATACCTGCGTGTCTGGTTTTTCAACTGTAAAGGCGGGAGGGTTTGGCGAACGAATGAGAAGTGAGGAAACGCTTAGCGCAAAGGGAAAAAGAGAGAAAGACAGACAGGAAAAAGGTTATGGAGGCCGAGGGGAAGCGGCCCGTCTCCCTCCCGCGGCCCGGGGCCCAGCGCATTACCCAGGATGCTCCGCCAGCTCCCCGGCGCCGCGCTGCACCGCAGAGCGCCCGCGCAGGTACCGCCGGAGCGCGCCGACACCCAAAGTTTCTTGCCCGCGCAATGGCGCAAACCACAAGACAGCCCGATCCCAAGTACAAGTACACAGTCGGCGGGTAATTTGGGGGTGCCAGGATGGAAACACTTGAGCGTAACATGCACAGGCGAACACAGAACATGGACACCGACACGCACCACCGACAAAGCCGTCTGAGTCCAAGCAGCCGTGCCAGGCGAGGCGGGGGCGCGCCTTTCCCAATGATTCCAGCCCACCATGGCCCCAACCAGCCTAGCCAGGGGAGCCCCGGGGTCCCTCCCCGGCAGTTCCTGGCTCACCTGAAAACCCTGACTGTCCAGCTTACGGTCGCTGGCGCTCGCCTGTCCAGCCGGAAACGACCCTCAGTGTCGCTCGGCATCACTTTTCTCCCTGGAGGGCATATACTTCGCCACCCGAGCCCACTCAACCTCCCCTCCCGCTCCCAGGGCAAAGTTGGGGTCCCTCCGTGGAACTTTCTAGCAGGGTCTTCCGATCTTTGACCGGACCCCCTTCCTCCCACCGCCGAGCCTCAGCCCCACCGGGCAGCCCTGCCACCCTCTCCCCGGGTCCCTGGCGGCCCTGCTGCCCAGAGGCAGAGTCCGCCGCATTACCTAGCAGCAGCAGGCGGTGCGTACACATGTAGTCCATCTTTTCGTCCCGGAGTTGCTTGTCGATAAGCTTGCTGCGTTTCTTCTGTGCGCGCCTCTGAGCACGCTTCTCCAGGGTTTCTTTGCGCATCTGTCTGTGCTTCTCTGCCATGGGAACCTTCTTGACCTTGCCGGACTGCGCGGCTCTGGACTGGGGGCTCTCAGATCGGCAGAAGCAGCTCCCGAAAGCTTGAGAGAGGAAGTTGCCGAGCAAGTTACGTTGGGGCTTTCGGCTTCGGCTTCGGCCGCGGCGATTTCGCTGCAGGAGCCAGCGCCAGCATCCGGTGGCCCCATCGTCGTACTCGTCTCCGCTGGAGTCGTCGCTTGACCCTTCGTCGTAGTACCCGAGGCGGCTGCGGCTGCGCTCAGGTTTGCCCCGCCAGCCAGTCGCCCGAGTAGGCCGCGGAGTAGGCGGGTCGGCAGCCTGAATCTCGGGGCTGGGGGGTCTGAGGAGATGGAGGTTGCGTCTGGCCCCGGCGGCAGGGGCAGCTCGGGCTGCCCGGGCGGCGGGAGCTGCCCGGGCAGCAGGAGCGGCTGGAGCTGCCCCGGTGGCAGGAGCTGCCCTGGCGGCAGGAGCGGCTGGGGCGACTGGGTTGTCAGGAGCGGCTGGGACGGCAGGGACGGCCCCGGCGTCAGGATCAGCCGGGGCTCCAGGGGCGGCCCCGGCGTCAGGATCGGCCGGGGCTCCAGGGTTGGCCCCGGAGTCAGGATCGGCTGGGGCTCCAGCCGCTGCCCCGGCATCAGGATCGGCTGGGGCTCCAGGGGCTGCCCCGGCGTCAGGATCCGCTGGGGCTCCAGCGGCTGCCCCGGAGTTAGGATCCGCTGGGGCTCCAGCGGCTGCTCCGGCGTCATGGTCGGCTGGGGCTCCTGGGTCTGCCCCGGCGTCAGGATCGGTTGGGGCTCCTGGGTCTGTCCCGGCGTCTGGATCGGTTGGGGCTCCTGGGTCTGTCCCGGCGTCCGGATAGGTTGGGGCTCCTGGGTCTGCTTGGGCTCCTGGGTCTGCCCCGGCGTCAGGGTCGGCTGTGGCTCCTGGGTCTGGCCCGGCATCAGGGTCGGCTGGGGCTCCAGGATCTGCCCCGGTGTCAGGATCGGCTGGGGCTCCAAGATCTGCCCCGGTGTCAGGATCGGCTGGGGCTCTAGGATCTGCCCCGGTGTCAGGATCGGCAGAGGAGGCAGGGGCTGCCCCGGTGTCAGGATCGGCGGCAGAGGCAGGGGCTGTCCCGGTGTCGGGATCGGCTGGGCTGGCAGGAGCCGCTTCGGCAGCGGCAGGGGATCCGTCCTCGGGAGAGGGGACTTTTCCTCCCTCTTCGGCAGCGGCGGCTGAGCTTCCTTCCATCTCGGCTGCTTCTCCCTCAACTGGGGGTCTCTCGGCTCGCTCTCTCTTATCTGGGGCTCCGGAGACCTCGATGGGCGGGCCATCAAGCGCGATTGGGGGGCCGTCCACGTTGACGGGAGCGTCGTGGACCCCGACGGGGGCGCTGCCAATCTCGAGCGGGGGTCCGGAGATCTCCATTGGGGGGCTGTTGCGAGGAGGTCTGACAGCTCCGCGGGATGGGCTGCCGATGGCGCCTCCGACCCAGAGAAGAGGCGCGTTCCCGGGGGGAGCGACGCAGACCGCACCGGGGACCGGGACAGCCGCACCCGGGACCGGGACAGCCGCGAGCAAATTGCCGCCGTCGACTTGCGGGACGGCTCTGGGGAGTCCTGGGGGTGGGCTATCATCCCCAAAGTCTTCTCCATCAAGCTGGAATGGCATAGCCTCCTCAGGGGGAGGGCTGTAGCTACCTCTGAAGCCAGCAAATGCAGATCTGAGATCTTGGGGCTTCTCGGGAGGACCTCCGGGGACCCCAGCACCTGGGCCACCTGGAGCGAGGTCTGGGACCTGCAGGAGAGGTTGGTTGCAGCCCCCCTGGGCAAGCTGGTCATGTTCAAAGGGCATAGCTTCTTCTGGTGGGGGGCTGTAGCCTCCCAAGCCCGGTTTGGCATCATCCAAGGCTCTGGGCTCCATGAACGCTGGGCCGAAGGCCTCAGGGCCTGCATAGGCCTCACTGAGGGATCCGGGCTGCTGCAGGGTAGGCCAGAAGCCTCCCAAGCTGGGCTGCTTGACCTCAAAGGGCATAGCTTCTTCTGGAGGTGGGCTGTAGCCTCCCCAGGCTCCTGCTTCCTGGAAGGCCTGGTCGAGACCCTGGAAGTTAGGCCTGGAGACATCTGGGGGTCCACCCGCCGCGCTGTCATTCTTGATGGGGATGGGCTCGCTGTGAGGCGGTTTGGTCTCCATCCCTTCGGCTGGGCTAGGCCCAGCACTGGGGGCAGCTGCCCCTGGGGCCTCCAAGGGTGGCTGCTCGGGCTGTTCCTCAATTTCAGGGGGGATATCGCGTTGTCCTGACATATTATTGCCGTCGAGGCGGTTGCACATGCCCATAACACGGTGGCGGCTTCTTAAAATAAATTTGGGGCTCCGTAAGACGGAGCACCCAACCAAACTAGGGTGAAAAAATTATTTTAAAAACACCCAAAGTACTAGCTGGAAAGTCCTCCAGCCTCACTTTCCAACCTCTGGGAGGTTGGGGGGTTCAGGGCCTGGAACCCTAGACCTTGTCAGAAGCAACACAATTGCTGCTGGTGGAGTCCAGGCTCCTTCCTGGCCACGTTTTCTCCTCTCAGGCTTTCCCTCAGCCCCCCACCCCAGTTTGCCCTTGTCCCCAACTCTGTCTCACTGTCTCTCTCTCTCTGCTCCAGGCCAACTCCGCCTGCTTGGATCTGAGGAGCGTCTCGATTCGGTCCGAAAATCGCCAGTAGCGCTTTTTCTCTGCCACCAGAGGACGCAGGTCCCAAGGCCGAGGCGGCCCGGGCTCCCGGAGCCGGCTCCCGGAGGCCCCGGGCACCGGCAGTCCCGGACTTTGGGTAAGGGGGCTGATGAGCGCAGGCCTCGCAGGGATGTTTCGGCTCCTTCCACTCGCTCTCTCTGACTGCTTTGGAGTCTCTCTCTCGCTTCTCTCCTGGCCAAAGAAAAAGCTCTCCTGCGTTGCGGGACACGTGACGCAAGACGTGGGCCTTGGGACGCTGGAGTACAGGAGCTGAAATCCTCCCTCCCCTCGGAGGGAGGGGGGACTGCGGGAGCTTTCGTTACCTCAGGATACCCCTGAAACTCTGAGCTGTGGCCCCCAGCTCCTAGGCAGCCCTGCGTTTCAAGCCCAAGTCCCGAGCGCAAGGCTTTACGTGATTGAGAAGGGGGTACAGGCGCGCCCCGGGATGCGACAGGTGGTCGTGAGCCCACCAAAGAAGCGGGGGTGGGGGGTGGGCTGCCGAGTGCAAGCACACAATTTGGTTTTCAGAATGCCTTGGGGTACTTTCTGCCGCTTCTGCAGCTTTTGTTTGCCGCTCCGGTTGACTCCCGTAAAGCACTTTAATGTCCCCGTACCCATCGGGCTCTAGGGGTCTCTGCAGTGGCCTACCGCAGCGCAGGCAGAGTTCTCCCTGTTTATATGGATGGTGACGCAGTGGAATCGGAGGGTCTCAAATGTGCGACACGGAGGGAGAATCAAGGAAAGTACCCCCCAGGCAGTAGCATTTGGCCCCAGGGTAGCCGCAGCAGCACCGATGGGATGGGGGGAGGTTGTTGCGGCACACTCAGGGACCCGTTGGAACGCAGACCTAAGAGTTCTGCAGGTCCTACTGTTTTGGGGGAAGTGTTAGAGGATTTTAGTTGGGGGTTGCGGCAGGTACGGGGTGGTCTCGGCAACTGGACAACTCTGTGCGTATTGAATCCACAAATACTGTGCGGCGAACAGTAGCCGAGGTGAGCGGCTCCCCGCTTTGGGTGCCAGCTGCAGGGTTGATCCTCTAGCCCTACTACAGCCCCTCTCCTCTCGCTTTGAGTATTCTAGGGCAACCACTTTACTTTTCCGTTGCCACAGCCCGTTGAAGCCGCACTGATCCCAGCCACAGATCTAGTAGTCGCCACCCGGCCGCGTTCCGTTTGCCGTGCCGCGGGGGGCTCAAAGCCTGCAGCAGGTAAATGTCCCACACTTCCTAGTGAGGTGGGGGTGTGCATGTGCACTGCTCTGGGTCGGGGTCTGCAGAAGGATTTCTTCCAGGGAAAAAATTGCCATTTAGGGCGTTAAGTAAAACCCGGCAGGCGCGCATCAGGTAAGTCTCACCAGCGGGGTGACAATGACTGGCAAGTCACGTTTAGGTGTAGAGCAGCTGGACAGGGAACAGGTGGTCGCCTGGCTTGCAGAACCCTAAGGGGGAGACGGTTCGGTGAGGGTTACATAGGTTGGGATGCGGCAAGTAAGATGCTCAGCGCGCACCGTTCGGCGCGCACCACTATACACGAAGCGGAATCGCGGGCGGGCGAACCACCACACGGTCCCATCCAATTAAGCCTAATATAACACATTTCTCTTTGAACCAGGGTACCACAAGACACAGAGCAACATCGCCCCCCTTGTATCCACCACCCACGTGGCCGCGCAGCGCAGAGAAAAGCTAACAAGTCGGACCCTGGGTAACGTTTGGAGCCCGTCAAAGGCGTACTGCTTCAGCTTTGCGGGTCTACATACTGCAGATGCTAATCCCGAACTTTGGTTCAAACTTTGGGTAACTACTTCCCAGCAAAATGGCTAAACCGCGTAAGCATCCAAGGCATGGGATACCTGGGTCGCTACAACCAACTCACTCCCCTTCGACCCCAGCACCGGGTCAGCTATTGGGCCGGGGTCATGCCAATCAAGGCTGCCTGGCGAATGAGCAGGGGGCGTCAGACCGGAAACCGGATATGGGTAGGAGGTCCAATAGGGGGCGCCGCGTTGGAACGCCCAAAAAGGTTAAACTGCAGGGGTGGTTGGAAGCCGTTGGTGGGGGCGGGGGGCGTATGGCGGCTAGGCCCTGAAGGCCACGAGGACTGCCAGCGCCATGGGGGTCACTCTTCCCGATGCCATAGGTTGCAAAGGCCGAGTGGAGAAGTCGGGGGATCCCAGGGGTCAACCCTTGGGATCGCTAATGGCGGTGGGCTAATCTACCAACAGAGGGGGTCGCCGCTGGGTCGAGGCAAGGAGAAGATCTTCAGGGCCTGGAGTAGAGGGCCAGGACCCAGAGGAGAGGGCTTACTGCGAGGAGCAGCCCAGGATGGATAAGGGGTTGAGGCCCCGGGGATGCTGAGCCCTGCAGAAGTGGAAGGTCAGTAGACTTGGGATTGGAGCCTCACGGAGGCCGCGATGGGTGCCATAAAGGGACGGTGTGCTCTTGCCAGGCCTCGCGCTCACCCTCAAAGCACCATCAAGGACAGGGTACAGGGCCTCTATTCGACATTCTCATGGACCTCTTTGTTCAACATTCTTTAGGGTATTATTGTTCTTTGCCAAGGGAGAACATGCATTAAGGTGATAAAGTTGGGCAAATACCAATCCCCAGTCCTAAGGGGGAGAGCAGCACAAAAATGAAAGAAGAGGCCGCTAGGGGAAATTCGAAAATCTTGATAAAGAAAATGGCGTTTCACATGGGCCTTCAAGAAAGGATAGCCGCCTTGGCTGTGTATGGAAGGCAGGGGGATGGGAGACAGTTTGCCTACCAGGAACAAAGGATCCCATGGTAGGAAACATGGGGCATCGCTGGGTAAACACAATAAGCCACCTTGGCTGGCTGTGATGGGACAGTGGAAGAGAAAGCAAGAGAAATTTGATAGAATTTCTCTGAAGATGCCGTGAAGTTTCAGAGCAAGCACTTTTGAGGCAATTTTTGTAGGAAATGGGGAGGATAGTGACAGTTTTTTTTTTGTTTGTTTGTTTTTTGTTCTGCTAATGAGGCTAGGTTTAGAAAAGGTAGAAGCCATGTGGAGGATGGTCCTGATGAAGAGAACAAAGAAAAGGAGTCAAGCACGAGGCGATGAGGGGAGAGACCCAGACGTGGTGAAGGAAGCAGGCAGGCTCAAAGAAGGAACTGAGGAAGAGTCCCACAGGATCCTCCAGCAATTTCAGTGCTAAAAAAGCAAAAGGCGTCAGGGCCAGCGTGTGGTACCCAGATGATGGGACACTGGCAGCAGGGTGGAGAAGTCAAGAAGGACTGACATGGTGATAGAGTCAATTTTGTTTTAGACATGGCAGAGTTGAAGGAGGGTTGGGTAGTTGGGATGGAGATTTTTGCAACTCATTATTTGGGGGAAAAAAAAAAAAAAAGATAAAGCTTATAAATTCAAATTGGTAATCATCCTTATTAGAACATGAGATTACTGGGTTAGATGTAACTTTCCAGGGGGGAAATATATTGTTATAGAATCTTGAACATTTGGAGTACTGAAGAGGAAACATAAGGCAGTCCAAGAAAGGGCCCAGGGGCCCATGGAGCAGGGGTTTTCAGAGCCATCCAGCACATCTAAGGTAGATGGTGGTTTCTTTTCCTCCGCCCTGGTGGCATTTAGGGCTAGCTAAATCTTTGTTGTGGTGACTGTCCTGCCCATTGTAGGATCCTGAGCAGCATCCCTAGCCTGTACCCACTAGATGCCAGTAGCATCCCCTTAGTTTTAACAACCAAAAGCGTCTCCAGGCTTTGCCAAATATCATCTGGGGGGCAAAATCAGTACCAGCTGAAAAATCACTGCTATAAACTGAGAAAGGACCCTTACACTTGAATAGAAATTGCGTTAATTTAAAGGGAAAGTAGGACCTGGAAGAATAAATCCCATTATTTAATCCTGATGTTTCTTTTTTTCCCCCACCCTTGTTTAATTCTCTTTAGTGACTAGCAACCAGAATCTGACAACTCTAACCCCTTTTGATAAGTGGGATTAAGACCTGCAACTCCACTGCACATGAACAGTAGGGCTCCAGAGAACTCCGGAAGTGTGGCCAAACATGAGGCAACTGGTGACCTGGCCACAGGGACTTAAAGAACCTGGTGTGGTAAGAGCGGGGCTGATCTGTTGACTAGGGGCCACCCTGATTGGTTAGACTGTCTGGTAAGCCCCTTGAGGGCTGGTAGTCTTGCTGGTTTAAGACAGAAGCATGGTCTTGAGCTGGAAGGCTGTGGCCAGGGATGGGTGTTGGTGGGCAACTAGTGTGGGGCTTAACCCCACCAGGGGTGTTGTGTTTTAGGATTTAGCATTGTAACTGTATAATAGCAAAGTACCTTAAATATAGATTTCTAATTCTGGTTGGATTTCTATCATTTAATAGGAATGAACAGCAACCAGGAAAGAAAGTCTATCCATAGGTTCATGGAGCTAAGGGAAAGGAAGTCAGGATAAGTTAGTGCCTGAAAAAAGGCTGAGTAGGGAACGAAAGACAAAAGCTATGTGCTAAGGTCTTGACCATCTCCTGAGAGAATGTGCTAGAGGGAAGGGTTATAGTAAGGTGATGAGGTAAGTAGGAGAGGCTAGGATTGGCTGTCAAACCCCAGGTGATGGTTTCTTGAAAATTGTATATTCTTAACTACATGGAAATAATAGATTTTTCTATACTTGATGAATTAAGAAAGGAATGGGAGATGGCTACTCCCACCTCCATTAACCTCTGCATTTCTGGAGAGTCAGGCCAAACAGACCCAATGGCCCAGGTGCCATAGGCAGCAAGTCAGTAGCTTTTTGTAAACAAGTGACCCCGAGGGAGAGTAATGTATTCCTTTCCTGTTGATGCTCTGAACAGTGGTAGCATTACAGTAGCACTGTCACCTGCTGTGACATGGCCCCTGTCCTTGGGGGCCACATGTGGTACCCTTGGCTTCCTGCTATATCAACAGCTCTGTGGCACACAACCTGTGATTGTATTTGTAGTTACTTTTTGGGATTGTTACTGCTAAAAGCACAAGGAGCACCCAAATTTTAGGTAGCTGTCAACTTTCTCTCTATAGTTAATAAAGTAGAAGAGTCCTTTGAGAGAAAAGGTGGTGGGTACGAGGGAAAGGAGCAGAAACCAGGGCAAACAGTCCTTTGGGGCAGTCAGTTTCCTTTTGGTCTGGCTTTGAAGGGGCAGTTTGCAGAAGAGCTTTTATGCCATTAGTTGTCAGCAAGTTTCTTTTAAAAGGGGAAAGGAGGATCTTTTCACCAGTTACAAAGAAAAGACAAAAGCAGAAGAATAGAATACAGAAAGGAGAATTTAGGCAACTATTAAGTTTCTCATCTTCCCAGTGACAAATGTTTTCTGAGTGCTGACTGAATAGCAATAAGATTTTGAAGCTGTTCAATTAATTACCGTTCAATTAAGACTTGCTGCTGCCATCCTTTTTCCTTCCGGCATCTCCTCTGCCAGCCTCGGCCGGTGGAGGCAGCAGCATGCTGCTGTCTGCAGAAGGGTCTGCATGACCAGGCTGTTTCAGGCAAATGCCAACTAAAGGAAAAATGCTTCAAATGGATAAGGCACAGCACTGGATTGGGGACAGAACCAAGACTGTTTATATATTATAAACAGTCTATTATATTTTATAATATATAAAGTCTTTCTAAAATGCTTCATTTGCTCAGATTTACAAGTTCCCAATGTGAATTCATATCCCTTTGCTCAGCTCACTAGCGATGGCTCAGCAGCCCTCTGGGAAGGGCCACAAATGCTGCTTCAGCCAGGCTTCCATTGTTGTCTGACCACAGGTGTTTATACAGTGGGTCCAGACATGTTCTCTGTGGTCGCCTGAACTGAGCTGTGGACTCCTTCTCCAGACTCGCTGATGATGCAGCAGAGAATTTCATGGAAAAAGTGGCCATTACAGAAAAGATGAACAGCACCATGGGAAGGCAACTACAAGGGGGGTGGGTGGGGGGAGGGGTGGGGGGAGGGGCAGAGGCATCTGGGAAGGTAAATTTGGATTTAGTGGAAGCTCTGTTTAAAATTTCTGTAACTCGATGGTGGATATTCCAGCCACCATGGGGGCTTCTGTGCAACATTTCTTAAAGTTAAGGGGAATGGTATATTTAATCTTCTTGCACAACCTCAGTTACCCAGGGCAAATTTTCCTAATGAAGTCTAATTGAGACAGCAACATAAGCCAGGATACTCAGAAACCAGATGTCGCCTGTGGGGGAGGAGAAACTTCAACAGTTTTGGCCTGTGCTCTTAACAGCCCTCAAGTTTGACCTGAACTGAAATCTAGGGCTTAGCATTTGAACTAGACAGCAAGTCTCCTTTTTTTGAGTGAACTAGTTGAGGCACTTGTATGAAAACTCCACTGCACCTATGAAATTGGAATTTCTAGGCCAGGTGTGTAAGAGATTTTCAAGGAACAGCAGCAGTAGTAAGGATGATAAATAACAAGGTCCTTAGCAGCTTCCAACGCTGTTCTTCAGTTTTGGGTTTTTTTTGTTTTTTTGGGTTTTTTTTGCAGTTTTTGTCCGGGGCTGGGTTTGAACCCACCACCTTCGGCATATGGGGCTAGAGCCCTACTCCTTTGAGCCACAGGCGCTGCCCTAGGATAAGCATTTTTTAACAACTTTAGAACAGGGCAGCGCCTGTGGCTCAAAGGAGTAGGGCTCTAGCTCCATATGCCGAAGGTGGTGGGTTCAAACCCAGCCCCGGACAAAAACTGCAAAAAAAAAAAAAAGCTTCTCCTAATGCTGAGGTGAAACCTGCCCCTTGTCCTCACCCCTATGGCCACCAGATACTTGAAGCTTCCTACTTTATGCCTTCAAACTATTCTACAAGTCCTAAAATTCCTTGGCTTTGTGACCCCCACCCATTTCTAAATCTCTTCTGCTCATTCTTAGGGTCCCCTCATTTGCCCAACATCTTCCTTTATCCTCTATGAGCCCTCAGAACTTTTTTTCATCTTCAAATCTGTCCCCACATTACTGCTGCCACCTCCTCTCTATCTGTAAAGCCTAGGCTCACCCTGGCCTTTCTGATGACCATGGCCCCCTGCTAATTTGTATCACATTCACCCTAAAATAAGCCCACAAGATAAACACACAGGCTTACCCCACTTGACACTGGTAAGGCAGCCTTCCCAGGGCTACCTGGGAATAGTCTGCATGCAGAGGGTCATGGAGCCAGCTCCCCTCGGTGCCCTGCCTCTGCTGGCTGAGTGCTACCAACAGGTGACAATGGCTCTGCACTGCAGACTCTTGGCCTTGGGAAAACTAAGTCACTAGGCTGTTCACACTGCTCCTCTGCCCTGTGAATTAACTAGGCACTAGTACTCTGACCAGCATAGCTAGCTATTGGAGTTTTTGGAAAAAACCCTCAAGTTTCTTAAAAAGAAAACAAAACACCAGTAATAATTAGCCTTTTTATGTGTAAGGGGGAAAAGCTTAAATTATAAAACAAAAATGGGATGTTAAGTCACTTGATTTGACAGAACTTTTATCTTTGAGGCAGAGCCTCACTCTATCACCTTGGGTAGAGTCCTGTGATGTCATAGCTCACTGCAACCTCAAACTCTTGGGCTTGAGCAATCCTCTTGCCTCAGACTCCTGAGTAGCTGGTTTTTGTTGTTTGTTTTTAAGCATTGCTTTGTTTATCCCATACATTTGCAAAAGAAGCAACATTGGTTTTGGGGTGTGTGCAAAAAAGACACCTGTCATGAGGTCCTACAGTACATCCATATAATATATGTCTATGGAACTAGGAAAAGAAAAACCTGCATAATCTAGGGGCTGGGGAGTGATAATGAAAAAACATAGACTGAAAAACTGTTTTATCCTAACTAGCTGCAACCAATAGGCCATTTTTCCAAACCTAGCTTAATCAGGACATTTAAAACTGTTACCAAATAATATATTCAACACTTGTGGTCACTTAACCAATGTTCCCATCAGGGTGCTGTCTCCTCAAGTGGCTGCGTACCAGCACAGGACGCATAAGCCCTGCTGGTTCCTGGCCCAAAAGGCCTGTCCTCAGATGCTAAGGTCAGGGAGAGAAGGGCTTGGGAAAAACCACTTTAAAAAACTTCAAATCCTGTTTGCTCTTCAGTATGGCCAGTTTTTTCTCAGTTTAGGAACGGGACACAGTGGAATTCTACATTCTGTAACCTGCCTCTTTAAACCATTTTTGCCACCAATTGAAAAGCAGATTTGACAAAATTAACAATAGACCAACACAAACCAGATTTCTTCACAGCCGGTGCTTTTTATTTGATCAACTTTTGAAGTTTTCTGGATTCCATTAATGTTAAAATCACTGA
This sequence comes from Loris lydekkerianus, assembly GCA_963574355.1. Classification (NCBI taxonomy): domain Eukaryota; kingdom Metazoa; phylum Chordata; class Mammalia; order Primates; family Lorisidae; genus Loris; species Loris lydekkerianus. Next base: position 10,594 of record CAUYPK010163099.1, on the reverse strand, counting down.
GAGAGAGTCAAATTGAGCAACTCCAGGCTTCTAAACCTAATCGCTCTGCACACAAATGGAGCAGAAAGGGATACTAGGAACATCTCACCCAGCTACTTCATTTTAGAAGAAACTGAGGCAGTGGGGTGTTAAGTCTGACCTAAGGCCACTCTGCAGGACAAGGGCTAGAGGCACCTGGGCTACTTGGGCAAGTTTTACATCCTGCTGCCCCAGTCTGTGGCATCAAGATTTAAGAAATACTCATTAATGTCAAAACCCCCCAGCAGGACAAGAAATTCCATCCCTCATTCTGGAACATAGGGATTAAAGGTGTAATTTGAGAATCTCTTCCCTTTGCTGGGCAGTTTTTTAAAGATGGGCAGCACTTGGGCTGGCATGACATTACTGGCCCCTAGTGATTTGGTTTTTAATAGGTCACCTTCTTAAAAGACACTTTCCCCACACCATGGTTTCTGCTCAGTTTCCTCTCCGTAGTGTGTCTCTTGAAGAGCAGTGATAATCCTGGTAAATTAAGTAAAATTCATGCAGATTATTTAAAAAAAAAAAAAAAAAACCTTCATTCTTACCAACACTGAACTTTCAGCTTTCTTCATTAAACTTCTATCACAGCTGCTAAAAATGAAAACTAAAGAGTAAGGGGTTGTAAGCAATTCCAGGGTGAAAAAGCTTGTGCATTATAGAAACATCTTAAAACAATTGCAAACTTTAAAATTTCTAATTCCTGAATTTTGATAAACATAAACATTTTGTTTGCAAACTTTAGACATAAAACTAAGTACATCAGGTTGTTGACACCACACAATATTTGAACATTGTTACATAATTTTTAAAAATTTATTTACAAGAGCACAGATAACCCCTCACCCCCCAAGCAAATTTCCTTTAAGCCAATGATGAATGTAGTATAAGACGCTTAACTGTTGGGTACACCATCACGTGTAGCTGCTTTTTTCTCAACCTTCTTATCTCCCTGTCTCAGCATTTGAAACTTTGTAACTGGCTGGTAATTCACCTAAGTGGTTAAAACCTCTTTAGATTTGCTTTTTTTGAGAGCATATCCTTACACCCCACCTATGTAAAAGGGCAAGTCAGCCCATTCAAATGCTAACCCCAGGTTAGCGGGGTTAAACAAAGGGCCATTTGGGAGACTGATGATTTGGGAATGCTTGGAGAACTTGCTAGAAAAGTCTGGAAAAGGGAGGCAGCTGGACACCAGTGGCTTAGGCAGAAAGAAGGTTTGGAACTATATATGGCAAAATCCCCTCTCCTAGGGGTGGGTCATGGGTGCTTTCCTTGCTTGCTTTGTAAGACCCCTCATGGTTTTTCCACCTGGGAATCCTGGCGGAAAGAGGGAGGTTGGGGGCGGGGAACTGAATGGGGGCGGGGAACTGAATGGGGGCGGGTGTGTGCTGTAACAGGTTTTCATGATCAGGCTGTAAAAAGTGCGTCTCTGCTTTAACTCTGAGGCAGTTGTGGAAGAGTGAAAGGCTACAAACTGTTTGTGTTCCTAGGTTGGCGACCCCCTCCCCCCAGAATAAAAGCCCGGTGCATTGCTTATAGTTAAGGAAGCCATCCTCCCCTGTCAGCCTTCTGTTTAAAAAATAGCAAGACGCGGTGTGAGGGGTGTGCTAGGCACCCCGACTTTTTAAAAACTTGTTTATTCATCAGGCAGCAAGGCAGTATGCTAATTTTAATGCAGGAAAACCGTCCCCCAAGACTACCCACTCTGTGAAGGTAGTTTCCACACTGAAAAACACACCAAAAAATTTCAACAAAACCCCTGGCTTCTCTTGCCTAGTCTCGAGAGACCTCTAAGACATGACCAGAGGAAAAACAGAACGCCTCATTTCACAAAAAGGAAGACGTCATCATTGTTTACATTAAGCAGGAATTTCAGTTTAGGGGTGCTCCGTTTCACTAAGGCAATTTCACGATTCTAAGCCCACATCGGGGCACATCTAGCCCTTCTGCAGTCTCCAGACTTCAGAAATGCAGCCAAAGGGAGCCCTTTGCTAACAAACTGCCCTGCCCCTATTTGAAGACCCTTGATACAGCCAAGTTCCGGGCTCTGCAAAGCTTTTCCTAAGGAGTAGGTCCGGGAAGGAAGACCATTTAAAGTGTTTTCCTTCTAGCACCATCCTTTTCTTAGAAGTTTAAGAATCCGACCATCTTTCAATTCAAGCCGTCAAAATACTTTACTTATCCCCCAAATCATTCTCATCAGAGTAACTCAAACCGGCGCAGAACAAGAGGAGCACGCACCAAAAAGGGGGGAGGGGGCGGGGAACGAAAAGATCAATTTCTGAGTCAATGAGCTTTTGTAAATACACTTCACTGATCAGCCTTTCCCCCCAGGGTTGGAGCTGAGGGCCACCGGATTTCTGCGTTTTTGTGATGGGTCACCAAAGCAGTTTCCCATCCAGGTTAGATTCCAAACTTAGCTGAAAATGGCCGGGCACGCCGCCTCCGTGCGCCCTTCGGCTGCTGAAGCCGCTGGCCCCTGCCCCCTCTCGACAGATCCCCCCCAGCCGGAACCAACACCTTTCCTCAGCTCAGCGTACGTTGCCTTCTTTGAGGACACATTATACGGTGTCCTCATGATAAACGCCAACTCCCCTTTCCAGCCCATTCCTTGTTCCGCTTTTCCCTTAACGCTCGCGACCACCTCAAGGGCCTCTTAGCCTCTCTCTCTCCCACCTCCAGGGCCTTGCGCAAACAGCCCAGGACCTCTCCAACTGAGCCGCGAGCAGTCCCGCCGCCAGACCAGCTGCGCCAGACCAGCTGCGCCAAAAGGTTGGCAATGCCCCGACGTGACCAAATCTTCTCTACCAACCCTGGTAGCCTGTAGGAGCACCCTCTAAGACCCACATACACCCCCTGCCTCCCCTCCAGGTACCGGGGACCCCAGGGAAGCCGCCAGCGAGCTAGGGGAGTCCGGCTCTGGCGCGCGCGGACAGGTGCGCACACTCTCTGCAGCAGTCTCTGGCCGGGTGAGCGCCCAGAGACTGGCGGTGGCGGTAAGGCTGACGCGGGGCAGCCGAGGCACTGGTGCCAAGATCCCGGGCTCCAAATTGGCAGCGCCGGGACCTGGGCTCCAGCCTCTGATCCCTTCAACACCGTGCGCGTGTGCGACTTCCCTGAGTTCTCGCTCAGTCCCATTCTGATTACTCTCTGCAACAGTGTCTCCACGGCGGCTGCTCTGGAATCGCAAAAGTTGGCGCGCGCACCTCCGAAACACATTTCGGGTGCCAGCCAAAGCAAACTCATTTGAGACTAGGAGAGAAAGAAACAGCTAAAACAAGTGACTTACCAGTGCCGTTTCGGTGCGCAGGTAGGAGCCTGGGACGCGCTCAGGATTCACTCGCGCGTCGGGACACTAGCCAGAGACCTCAGGTTGTCTCCAGCGGGACGCAACGAGCGCCCCGCCGTCCGACAAGCCTTTGGCCATCGGGCGATGGCGTTCTGGGGAGCTTTGGGGAGCCCTCTCCACCCAACCCTGACTTCCGACCCGGCTCTCTTCCCACTTTCTCCTAACGTGCGTTTTCTTCCTCCCTTCCTTCCACCGCCCCCAGACCCCAGTTTAAGGGTAGTCAACTAACCTGAATCCATGAAAACAAGGAGAATCTGGACGGCGTCCTCCATTAGTGACGCCGGATGGGGATGGGCCCCTTTTTCTTAGGGGACTCCGGGGACGGGTCGCGGCGGGGGGACTTCTTCGGCTTGCAGCGGCGCTGCCGCTTCTTCTCCTTGGACTCCTTGGACTCTTCGGGGTCCCTCGGATCCTTGTCCTGGGGCTCAGGCGCTGGCTCGGGCTCCTCCCCCTCTGTGGGGCTCTGGGGCTCCTGAGTGCTGGGTGGTGCGCGACTGGGGGAGGCGTCGGGGCTTGGCAACTTGAGAGCGCGCAGGCGCTCGGTCAGAGACTGGGGGAAGGTGGGCTGCTTGGGCACCGCGGGCCCGCGCTCGTCTTCCGGCTCGGTCTCGGGCTCAGTGGTGGGAGCGGTGTCGGGCTCGGTCTCGAAGTCGGTCTCGGACTCGAGTTCGGACTCGGTCTCGTACTCGAAGTCGTCCTCGTACTCTAGGCACTCGGGGAGGGACGGCTCGAAGTCTGCGTCCTCGAGCTCGGGCTCAGAGTCGGATTCGGGGGAATCAGGGTATACCTGGGCGCCGGAGCGGTGGTGGGCGTTAAGGAAGCTCCGGCGCTGCTGGGCAGCCGCGCGCTGCTGGGCGCGGGCGTTGGAGGCGGCAAGGGCGCGGAGGAGCGCGATGGAGCAGGAGAGCCAGAGGAGTGCGGTGGCTGTCCGGCGGCCGATGGGCGGGCACAGGTCGTGGTAATGATGGCGAGCTCGGCGCCACTGGTGAGCCCGGGACCTCCGATCCATCCTCTTAGGCACACACCGAGAAGCCGACCCACCCTCTGGCTCTGCAGAGAGCGGCTCCGATGCGCATTGGCGGCAAGAGCCGAAAAAGGTGCACCTCACGAGGTGAGGAGAAAAAGGGAAGCACCTACCTTCCCGACCACTTCAGAACTTTCTAAAGCTCTGCGCCTCTGCTTGCCTCTACGGAAAAAGAAGGAATGGGAAAGGGGGAAAAGTCTGTCTCCTCTGGGGCTCCTCTCTCTAAGTCTCAGACTCTGCAGTCTGAGACTCCGGAGAGGTGCCTCCGCTGATCCTCTCGCCGGGGAGAGGGAAGAGGAGACTGAGGCGCAGAGCGCTGGGCAGTGAGGTACTGCGAAGTTGCGCGCCCGGACTTCTGCCGGGCATGTGCAGTAGCGAGGTGGGGGCCGCCTCCCCGCGAGCTGCGCGGTGGCGCCGAGCCTGTGGCGCAGACCCTAGTGGGCCGGCAGGTGGCAGGAGGGAACCTTGTTTGAGAGGATTTGGACGAAAAGGTGGCGGGGGTTTCTGTGGCTGGTGGGTATCAACAAGCAAGCAAACACCTCGCCACAGGTTAGAGTACTTAGGCAACTGGGCGTGGGTTGCCCACGGGGTCGTGCCCCTCCCCAGCTTCTCCAGGGTTACTGATGGAATGGACACAGCCCCAGAGCAGCTGAAAAGTAGTATGCGACGGTGCAAGTATCCAGGGAAATGAGGGTCTGTACGTGAGTATTAATGATCTGGCTAGGGGCATTTTCCAAGGGCTTAATAGTTTGAGGATGGTAACCTCAGGTTGGCATTAATCATGAACCACCATTAGACTGTAATTAGAGAAGTTTAAAAAAATACACACACACACACACACACACACACACACACACATACACATATATATATATGCCCGGCACAGTCCAAATGGGCTAAATAAGTATCTTTCTTAGAAAGGCCCCCACACTGGAGGTGGTACTTCACAAGTCTACAAACCACCTTGAGCTCTTTCCAGCAGAGAACTCATGCTGGAGGACAGCCCTAAGCAGAGGGTGTTGGTAATGGCCAGACTTTGCTGTACTGTCAGTCTGTACACCCACTCCCTGCTCCCATGGGGCTCTTCAGTTACCACTGAATCCTTGCTGGATGCCCCTTACAGCTATTTCTTAGTTAGGTTTTTAACAAAGCTAATTCTTTCAGCAAATATTCATCAAGTGCCCAGCACATGCTAAGATCTGTTCCAGGTGCTGAAGGTGAGTAAAAGAGAAAATCTTGCATTAAGAAAAAAATATTTCACATTAGTCTGCTGTTAATGAAAACATTAAATCAGTCAGAATCCCTCCTTACCCACCAACAGTGTTTAATGGAGCTAGAATTCCACGTGAGAAAACGACTGAATAAGTGTGAGCAGCAGGGCTAGGGGGCGGCCAGACACCGCTGGATCACGCTGTTGAGCTCCGCAAAGGCTACAGAGCGGGAGTGAATTAATACTCTTCCTCAGCCCTGGAAAATCAAATGAGCTTCACCGCATAGGGGAGGGGATCCCTGCGGTGGAAAGCTCTTGAATTCCATCTGTAACCTGCTTCTTTCAGGGTGTGTGTGTCTTCAGTCTTGCCTTCCTTGTTGAATATGGAGTGCCCCTTTCTCAGGGAGCATTGTGGAAAAAATCAGGAATGTGCAGGTGCTGGTAAATATCCTTTCAATGGAAACTAATGCCAGATGTAAGTAAGGAGGTGGATCATGGAGCTTTAGTGTGCATAAGAAAATAATTCCTTTTTCAGATGGAGTGCTTTATTCTTATAGTGGAGATGGCAGCCCAGAGCCGATACAGCTTAGAGCAAAGCCATTTTCCTGGAATCCATGGAAGTGTCAACAGTGAATTTCAAAAAGGAGCAAGTGGGTGATGAACAGCCTCGGTTGTTACCAGGCTGAGCAACCAGGGGCTTTCTCTGACTGCTGGTAAATAAAGTGTGGACATATTTCGCCTCACTTGGGACACATGTCATGGGTCAATACGAGGAGACTGAAAGAAGAGGCACTACCTCTGGGTGATCTACCCGGCGTTCCTCCTGTGCTTCTTCCCGGCGTCTGACAGTCAGGCGCCCACAGCTGCTCCTCACCATGGCAGAGCGTCTCCTCACACCTTCGACACCATGCTTGCTTTAAAGCTGAAAGGTCAGACCTTAGTATGTGTCTAGCAACTGCTTTTGATGTGTTGAGGTTTTTATTTCTGTGTCTTGGCTATGTCTATCTTGTATCTTGTGTTCTGTGAGTTAGTTTGTAGTATTAAAATACTGATTGGTCTAATAAAGTGGGATTGATTTGGAAAACCCTGTAAAAGCACAAGTGTCTATATTCTAATTGTGCTCTACTCTCACACTTTACAGAGAAACTGAAAGGGTTTTATTATCACACATGCCTGCTTGGCTTTAAGCATTGTGTGGATATTATTGTGGGACACCGGACACAGGGGTGTTTGGAGCTATATATTTCAAATCCTGATCGCCACTTCTCAGTCCTGACAAACAGGATATTTCTAAATGGCCTGTCCACATTGGTCTACCTGCTTAATTTTTTTAAACTAGCATAACTCCACTGACCGTGTATGGCGTAAAGACATTGCTTGAGCTGATTTCAGGGCACACTGGGGAAAAAATCAGGAATATATGTGTGCTGGTGTTTACCAGCCCCTTTCAATGGAAACTAATGCCAGCTGTCAGCAATAAGGTGGATTATGATTCTTATAGTATGTAAGAAAGTATATCATTTTTCAGATGGAGTGCTTTATGCCTATAATGGAGATGGCAGTCCAGAGCCAATTCACTAATATAGATACACCGAGATTGCCTGCATTATTAAAAAATGTGCATTACATAATACATATTTTTGGACTAGATTCTGCATGAGCGATGTGCTTTCTTTGCAAGATGCATTTTAATCAGCAATCAAACATGTAACAAAACACTGCATTTTTGAGCTTCAGTCCTGTAGTTACAAATACATTTCAACACGTACGTTGAGCACAGTCTCTGGGAGTGAGGAACAGGGAACCACACTGAAATACTGTTCTGTCCTGCACTTAGTGCTGAGGTCGAGCAAATGGAGCTATGCAGAAGATGCTCTTTAAAATGCATTACGTGCATGCCTTTAAAAAGTGCTTGCTACAGAGTGAATTTCAAAAAGGAGTAAGTGGGTGATGAACAGCCTGGGCTGTTACAAGGCAGAGGAACAAGGGGCTCTCTCTGACTGCTGGTAAATAAAGTGTGGACATATTTCACCTTGGGGGCTCTGCTGGAGGGAGGCTCCTAAACCAGTTGGACAGGAAAACGCAGTTCGAAGCTCATTACAGTATCATACTGTAAGGTTCTTATTTGGATGAATTGTAAAGAATATTGTCTTCAGCCCCATAAAGGATTATCACGTGGGAGAGGTTTTAAAATTTAATTTTTATGTGGCTCCAGAGGGCAAAATTAGAACCTATGGGTGATAGTTACAACAGATAGCCTTTAGCTCAGCACAAGGAAAAATATTCCAACAATTAGGGCTCTGAAAAGGAATGGACTGTCAGGAGGTTGTTGGCTCTTTATCAGAAGCAGTGTGAAATCAAAGGACAGATGACCACATATTAGAGATGTTTTCCATGGTGCTCATGGTCTGGGTAGAGCTGGAACTTGATGCCCACCTAAATCTTCAACTCAGCTTCTGATTCCATTAAAGGCCTCCGGGGGTGGTGGGTGAGGGCCTTGGGGGTCTATTGGTGGACACCATCTTCCTACTAGAAAGAATATTTGGATAGCAGTTTTAAGACACAAACAGCTGCGTGTGGATGGAGCCTGTAGTGGAGCTCTCCTAATTGAGGCAGAGCTCTGAGACTCTGTTCCACAACTCACTTGTTGAAACAAAGAAATTAATCAAGTCCATCTATTAATTACATTGGTCCTCTTTGCCTCTCCTCCTTGAGCTGTCTCAGAAATAACAAATGAAATTGGCTATTTAGCAGGCAAGAATTGAGTCACTTCTATGACCAAGACACTATTCTGGGCATTGTGGGGAGATGGAAGTAACTGACGATGCGTAATTCCTGCCAACCAGCATCATGTTTATCAATGTGAAATGCCCCTAGATATTAAAAACAGATAGCCAACAGGTGCAGAGTAAAAAATTTCACAGCTAGGTAGACAGGGGAGAGAAGTTGAGTAACTGATTAGAAGCAGAGGTCAAGTTCATCTGATGTTCTTCTGAAAGAGGTAGGTTCTGACCTGCTCCTACTTTAAGATTTCCTTTTGATTTTTTAAAAACCTAAGAGATTTGCTTTCAGCCCCCTGTTCCTACTCTGTGCCCACCATGTGCAAAGCCGCGTGCTGGCTACTCTGGGGAGACGGATGAGTCATAGGAGTTCTCAGATTTGGAGGCTATTGTCATGGGTCCCAAAGACATCAACACATTTTCCAAGATGAGATTCAAGATAATGGATTGGTTTTGCTCTGCCTGGATAGTGGGTATAATCACTCTTGAACATATTTTTTGGACAGTCATTGGAAAGAATTATTTCAGGAGATGGAGAGCTTTTCAAACTTTCCGACAGAAATGAATTCAGAGAGTTTGAAGTGCCCCCCACCCGTCTCTGTGGCAATCAGCCAGAAAGGCTCAGCCCCACTGAGAATTTGTCAAGGGCCCCTCCCGCCTGTTCCCCAAAGAGGACTGGGTACAATACGAAAGCATTTGGCTCATTTCTGTAGGATGTTATTTTGCTGTTATTCAGACTGCGCTGATAACCAATGGGCTCTCATCAGTAGAAATGGTGAAAACCCTGAGCTCCTGATTTTGTTTGTGATTGGGGTTTATCTACGTCTAAAAGCAAACGAGAGTGAAATACTCATTTTTTTGACATGGCTAGATTCTGTCCAGGCCACTGTTAGGATTACAATAATTATGTGTGCCATTCGTTTTGGAAGGGAGATGGACCAGAAAGAGCCATATTTCCATGTACGGAGAATGCTAGGAGTTCTCAGGAGCTGCCTTGCCCTTCCTTCACTTTGTGCTCTGTTGAGGTTCTCCCATCAACATAGCACCTGTCTCCCTCCCCCCACCTCTGCCATTGGAAGAGCAATTTCTATACTTCTGATCAAACAGGAAGTATCTGGAAGCCTCCCCACTCAGCTTTGGGTTACAGGTCCTCCTTGATAGGGTGGCTCCCTCTTTGCTTTGGCCGTGGAGCTTGTCTTTCTTGTGGTTCCTGGCTCAGCCCCTGGACTTGGCCATTTGCTTTACTCTGTCCTAGCTTCTGTCTGTCTACCAGCTTGTGTGGTAAGACTTTGCTGTCCCAAGATGTGTCCAGCACAGGTGATTCTGGCCTGAGATGTCCACCTCTGTCTTGCACACCAGCCTCTGTGCCTGGAGCTGGTGGGCCATTTATGAAAGCACTGCTGATTGCAAAGGACCACTCAACTGTCAGGAATGCTCTCTGCTCTCTGCTTTGTCTTTTGTCCAGCTCTACCGGACATCCCACTTTCCCCCCAGCCACCAGCACTGACAGAGAGCCTCAAAGTTGTTTTCATCTCATTTGCTGAGGATCTGACTCACTCCTTCAGGCTTGGGGGAGGGAACAAGGGAGGGAGGGAGCAAGGGTGCCAGACAGCCAGCCAGCATCAAGCCCAGAGGGAAGAAACCCTTAGCGGTGTCATGGTTCAGGCCCTGCTCATAGAAATCCTTTCAGCTCAAGCTCTTCAAAATATGATTAGACCAATTTTACATGTCTAGTCACTGAGGCTCCGGTAGATTGGGACTATTTCTATATGTGCAAAGTGAAGTGGAGAATTGAGGCAATTATCTTCAGGCAAATGAATCTGGGCTCTGTAATCAGTCCATCCTGATAACGGGGTGGGGAGGGGGCGATCAGCCTCATTCAGAGTCGGTGGCGTTGCTTGGGCTGAAGAGAATCCTAAGGTATTCTGTTTTATTTCCAGAGAGGATCAGTCCTATCCCTTACAGGTGTGAGTGTGTGTGTCTCTTAGCTCTTAGAATACTGTCAACTAGGCAGGGGGGTGAGGATCTGTATTGGTTTCTGATCAGATCACTTTCCTAGCAAGGTGCATTTTTTTTTTTTTTTTTTTTTTTTTTGTAGAGACAGAGTCTCACTTTACCACCCTTGGTGGAGTGCCGTGAAGTCACAGGACCCACAGCAACCTCCAGCTCTTGGGCTTCTGCGATTCTTCTGCCTCAGCCTCCCGAGCAGC
>CAUYPK010163096.1:0-34384 GCA_963574355.1 Loris lydekkerianus | reverse complement strand
TCAGGATTTATAAACATTTATTTATAAGACTTTACTGCCTTAAATGGGGTTTTCACTTAATTAAATGTGCCATTAAATATTGTGGGTTAAATAGTTCAGTGGAATACAGTTCAGTTCAGCTGCCTACCTCTTCAGCTCAGTGCGACTTGTGGACTGAACTGAAGCACCGCCCCCTCAAGCAGATGGCAAAAGACGACTGGAGACTACCTGCATTTGATTAGGTGCATGCACACCAAATCAAATAATCTGTATGACCCGAGTATAAGCCGAGTTCGGGTTTTTCGGCACAAAAACTCGGCTTATACTCGAGTATATAGGTATATAATAATTATATATATTATTATATATATATATATATATATATATATATATATATAAAACCCAAATACATATATTTATTACCTTATATATAATTTATTACATTATAACATTACCCAAATACATAAAGCAAACATTGACTTAATAGACCTGAAAAAATAAATAGTAATACAATAATAGATTTCTGTACCTCTTTCTTTCTTTCTTTCTTTCTTTCTTTCTTTCTTTCTTTCTGTCTGTCTTTCTTTCTGTCTTTCTTTCTTTCGCTGTTGTTGAGATAAAGTCAGTTGACTCTTTATCTTTATGGCTCTTGAGGGGCAGGGCATGGGCTCTTGGTGTGGTGAGGGTGCTTCCTCTTTACCATCAAGGGCTTCTGGCTGGACAGGATGGCAATAGCCCTGTGGATGGCGGCCCTGCACAGATGCAGTGGTACTTATTCTTGCCATTGGTGTGCCTGTTGCTACTGCTGATCATGGCCAGGGTGTTCTTGTTGATGATGGTCCGAACCAAGGAGTGGCAGGCTTCCCCTGAGCAATCTTCACTTCATGCCTACCACAACCTCTTTAGTGTCAGCTGTCAGCTCCAGGCCCATGCTCTCACAATGAATCAACCCATTGTAGCAGAAGTTATAGGACTTCAGGTTATTGGGCTGGGTGCTGTAGGTTGTCTGCTTATTCCTCTATTTTTTAAATTCTTTATTAAATCATAACTGTGTACATTAATGCATTTATGGGATACAATGTGCTGACTTGATATACAATGTAGAATGCTTACATCTAACTGATTAACATAACTTTCTCCTTGCTTATTTATTGTGGCAAAAACATTCATACTCTATTCTTAATACTATAGAAATGTATCTGGCAACATGCTTATTCCTCTTGATTCAGAAAGTGGAGCACTTTTGCACCAGCATCCACCAGGTATGCAGACCTTAAGGTGCCTTCCCTGGTGGTGGCACTGTATATGGGTAGAGCTGCCTCACTTTCAAAACAGAAGAGATTACTAAATGTAGAATATAAAAGTCTGAACACAATAATTAAGACAATGCCATGAAGGCTATGTTAACCAGTTTGATGAAAATATTTCAAACTGTATCTAAAACCAACACATTGTACCTCATGATTGCATTATTGTACACAGTTATGATTTAATAAAAAAAAAAAACAGACATAATATCAACATGAAAACAGAGGATTTTACTAGATTTTCTATTTTATTTTTTACAATTGTAACTAACACACTTGTAGAGAACAGTTTAATGAAGAACAGAATACACATTCTTCTCAAATATTTATGGAACATTCTTCAGAATAAATCATACATTAGATTATAAAATGTGTCTTAACAAATTTAAGATTGAAACCATAGCAAGTATCATTTCCAAACCAATGGAAAAAAAAGTAGAAATTGGTAGGAAAGGAAAACTTAGAAATACCAAAATATGTGAAAATTAAACAACAAAGTTTGGGGGAAAAATGGGTCAAAGAAGAAATCACAACAGAAATTTTAAAATATCTTGAAACAAATGAAAATTAAAACAAAATATCAGAAAGTTATGGCATGTAGCAAAAGGAGTAGTACTAAGAAGGAGTTTATAATGATAAATACCTACATTAAAAAAGTTATGAAGTCTATAACCAAAGTTTACCCCTCAAAGAACTAAAATTGATTACAGCAAAAATAAATGAAACAGAGAATACAAAAATAACTTAAAATTAAAAAATCTCAGTTAGAATTTTGAAAATACAACAAAGTTATTTTAGAAAATTTTCCCTAGCTAGACTAAGAAAGTAAGATAGATACAATTCAAAAAGCAAAAATAACTTTACAGAGATCCTTCATGATATTTGTTAGATATGTTTCTGGGTATTTTTTTTCTTTGAAGCTACTGTAAAGGGTGATTGCATCTTTGATTTGATTCTCAGCTTGACCATCCTTGGCATATATGAAGGATACTGATTTGTGGACATCGATTTCATATCCCAAGATGCTATTGTATTCCTTGATCACTTCCAGGAGCTTTGTGGTTAAAACTATGGAGTTTTCAAAGTACAGTATCATATTATCCACAAAGATCAAGAGTTTGACATCCTCTGTCCTCATTTGAATACCTTTGATATCCTTCTCTTGCCTGATTGTATTGCCTAGAACTTCCAATGCTATGTTGAATATAGCTTTAGTGCACTCCTTCTCTGGTTTCAGTTCTAAGTGGAAATGCTTTCAGTTTTCTGAAACCCTGAAAAAAATATAGGAAGACATTAAAAAGTGGAAGAATGTGTCATGCTCTTTGTTGGGAAGAATATTTTGTTAAAATGTGAGCATTGATTTGAGGACATACCACCCAAAATGATCTGAAAATCTAATGCAATCTCCATCAAAGCACAAATGTCATATTGCAAAAAACTTAAAAAAGTAGTACTTCACTTTATAGGGAACCAGAAAAAAGCCTGAATAGCCAATGAAATTTGAAGAAATAAAAACAAATCTGTAGGCATCACATTACCAGACTACAGGTCTATAGTGATCAAAACAGCATGATGCTGGAATAAAAATAGAGTTATAGATTTATAAAAAATAATAGAACTGAGGGATGAACCCAGCTATGTATAGCAATCTGACCTTTGATAAACTCACTGGGGAAAATAATTCCTATTTAATAAATAGTGCTAGAAGAATTGGTTAGCCACATGTAGAAGACTGAAACTGGACTGCACCTCTCACCACTGACACAAGCTGACTTGTGATGCATAAAAGATTTAAATTTAAGACACAGTAAAATAAAAATCCTAGAAGAAAGTGTGGAAAAACTCTTGATAAAATCGGCCTGGAAATAGAATTTATGAAGAAGATCCCACTGGAAATTTTGATGTCAACAACATCAAAAGTAAATAAACGGGGACATGATAAAGCTAAAAAGCTTTTTCACAACCAAGAGTACAACAACTAAAGCAAACAGCTAGCCTTCAGAATGGGAGAATATATTTGCATGCTATGAATCTGAAAGAAAACTGATAACCAGAATCTACAGAGAACTCAAATTAATCAATAAGAAAAGAGCAAATCCCATTTTAAGTCAGCAAGAGATTTGAACAGAAACTTCTCTGAAAAAGACAGATGAATGGCCAACAAAAACATAAAAAATGTTCATCATCCTTAATCATCAGAAAAATGCAAATCAAATCCACTCTGAGATATCACCTAACTCAGTAAGAAAATCCTATATCACAAAACCAGAAAGCTCCAAATGCTGGCATGGATATGGAGGGAAGCAATCACTTTTACATTGCTGGTGGGATTGCAACTAATACACCTTCTATGTAAAGAAGTGTGGAGAATCTTCAAAGAGCTAAATGTATACCTTCCATTTGATCATGCAATCTCATTACTAGGTATCTACCCAGAAGGAAAAAAAAAAATTATCACAAGGACCTTTGCACTGTAATGTTTATTGCAGCTCAATTCACAATTGCCAAGACATGGAAGCAACCAACTGCCTATTAACACATGGATAGATTAATAAACTTTGGTATATGTATACCACAGAATACTATTCAGCTGTAAAACGTTGGACACTTTACATCTTTTGTATTTATCTGGATAGATTTTAACTATATTCTTCTTAGTAAAGTGTCACAAGAGTGGAAATGCAAGTGTCTAAGGTACTCAATAGTAACATGAAACCAGTAGGAAAAATAACTACACACCCACATGAGAGCAAACCACAGTATGTTCCAGTGGAGGGGATGGGAGAGGAGGGAAAAAGAAAAGTGGGAAGGGGAATGATAAGCTCTCACTTGATTCGCACAATGTAAGAATAACTACAACTTGAACTTTTCCTTAGAAACACAAACAATCTAACCTAATCATTTGTGCCCTCATATTAATCTGAAATAAAATATATGTATAATAAAATAAATATATATAAAATAATAACATAACAAAAATCAGAAATGAAAGAGAACAAATTGCAACTGATACCATGAAATAAATAATAATGTTCTGTAAGAGTATACTGTGACCATTTTCATGCAAAAAGTTAAGTAACCAGAAGAAATTAATAAATTCCTAAATAAATACAACCTTCCAATACTGAATGATAAAAAACTTAAAAATCTTCAGAAATTTATAATTAGTAAAGAAATTAAATAAGTAATCAAAACCTTTCCAAGAAAGAAATGCTCAAGAAGAGATGGTTTCTCTAAAGAATTCTACCAAGTATTTAAAGCATAGTTCATATCAATCCTTTTCAAAGTCTTCCAAAATATTGAAGAACAAAAACACAAATTCACTTTATGAGGATAGCATTATCCATATAACAAAACTAGACATAGATCTAGCAATAAAAGGAAGCTGAATATAGTATCTCTAATTAATGTTGATTAAAAATCCCAAACAAAATATTTGCAAGCCAAATTCTGAAATTCATTAAAATGATTATACACTATTATTAAGTGGGATTATTTTCTTGGAATTCAAGGATGATTCAACACACTAATTTAAAATACATACATCACATTCACAAGAAGAAATACCACATAATCATCTTGTCTAGTGAAGAAAGACTATTTAACAAAATTCAACACTCTTGCATAATGACAATGCTAGGAGTAAAAGAAAATTATTTCACCCTAATAAAGGCAACATATGAAAATCCCATAATTAATACTATGCTCAATGGTGAAAAACAGAAAGCTTTTCCTTAAAATCAATACCTGGGCATTGTGGCAAGTGCCTGTAGTCCCAGCTACGCAGGACTACAAGTGTCACAAGAGTGACACAAGAGTGTCACTTGAACCCAGGAGTTTGAGGTTGCTGTGAGTTATGATGTCACGTTATGAGTCTCCAGTGAGACTCTATCTAAAAAAAAAAAAAAAAAAAAATTAAAAACAAAACAGGGATGGCTACTCTTATCACTACTATTCAACATAATATTGGAAGTTCTAATCCGAAAATTTTCGCAAGACAAAGAAATAAAGGCATCCAAATCAGAATGGAAGATGTAAAATTATCTCTACTCACAGATGGTGTGATGGTATATATATAAAACCCTAAAAATTCTGGTTCAAATTCCACTAAATTCTAAAATATTGCTAGAACTAATATATGAATTCAGCAAAGTTTCAGGATACAAAATTAATACATGCAAACTAATTTTATTTCTATACACTAACAATGTACAATTGCAAAAATAAATTAGAAAGCAATTTCATTTACAGTAACCTGAAAAAGAATAAAATACTTAGGAATAAACTTAACCTAGGAAGTAAATAAAAATGACAAAACATTGATGAAGTAAATTACAGAAGACAAACAAATGGAAAGACATCCCATAATCATGGAGTGGAAGCCTTGATATTGTTAAAACAGACATAATATCCAAAGAAATCTAATGGTTGAAGGCAATCCTTATGAAAATATAAATGACATTTTTTCAGAAATAGAAAAGAAGGGCTCCGCACCTGTGGCTCAAATGGCTAAGGTGCCAGCCACATATGCCTGAGCTGGCGGGTTTGAATCCAGCCCAGGCCCTCCAAACAACAATGATGGTTGCAACCAAAAAATAGCTGGACGTTGTGGCGGGCACCTGTAGTCCCAGCTACTTGAGAGGTGGAGGCAGAAGAATCACATGAGCCCAGGAGTTGGATGTTGCTTTGAGCTGTGATGCCACAGCATTCTACCCAGGGTGAGAGCTTGAGGCTCTGTCTTAAAACAAAAAAAAGAGAAATAGAAAAGAAAATCCTAAAATTCATATTGAATCCCAAGGGATCCCAAATAGCCAAAACTATGAGGCCTCATAGTTTCTGATTTCAAAATATACCAAACTGCAGTAATCAAAACACAGTGGTACTGGGATGAAGATAGATATATAGAACAATAAACCCTGCAGGTATGTTTAAATGATCTTCAACAAGGGTGTCAAGTTTCCAAAATAGAAAAGAGAGAGTATCTTCAATGAACAGTATTGGAAACCTGGATGTACGCTCACAAAGGAGTGAAGTTGGATTCTTTTTTGTTGTTTTTAATTGAAACAGGGTCTTGCTTTGTTGCCTGGGCTAGAATGCAATGGCATAATAGCTCACTGTCTCAAACTTCTGGGCTTAAGTAATCTTCCTAGAGTCCTCAGCCTCCTGAATAACTGGGACTATCAGTATGTACTACAACATAATGGCTATTTTCTTTTTTTTTTTTTATTATTATTATTTTTTATTATTATTATAGATAAAAATATGCACCATAAATGTGGCCCAACCCATCAATCTCTTCCTCTCAGCAAAAGTAGGACGCAGATTCCTGCTCAAGAGGAAATGCCTCGGGGTTCATTCTTGACCCTTCTCAATTTCCTCTGAAAGTGTCTAGTTTTTAAGTCAATTAAAAGATTATTAGGAAATGGCCATATGAAAGTGTGGAAAAAATTAGGACAAAATTATATTAATTCATGATGGACTCAAACATCTCTAAGAGAAATTATTTTTATCCATTTCATTATGGTGGACAATTCATCACCAACTTCATTTTAAAAACTCAAGGTGAGTTCTGTGGTTACTTTGATGACTATATTAACATATTTTATATGACTACAGAATGGGATTTCAGAATTCTTCTGCCTCTATCAGCCAGCTTTATTTTCTTTGTGAAAATATCTAGGTTTAGGCTCTTTGAGAATATAAAAAGGAAAAATTAAAAAATAAATACTAAACATGTGAGCAATCTTCAGAAGAACAGAGCTGAGTTAACTTTCCAAGTGAGCGGACACTGTGTTTCCCATCACGGCATCCACAGCCTCTGTCCTGCCCCACCCCCAGCTTTTATCTTGGTTTAGATGATGAGAAAGTCACTAAGATCATTTAAGCAAAGGAACAAGATACCACTGTAGATTGATTTAGAGTTCATAAAAGAGATAGAAAAAGCTCATTCTTGTATAAGTCAAGTTAGAAATAACGGAGGAGGAATTTTTAGGTAACAGAATCAAGCACAGTAATGGCCACTGGGCGTGGTGTCTCACGCCGGTAACACCAGTGTTACTGAAATTTCTTTCTTCAGTAGGTCCTTGGTCTTGGGGATTTAAATAATGAACTCACAGCCCCCAGATCAGTGATAAGATGGGATTTATTGGACAGAAAGAGTAAAAAGCACCAGAGCTTCTGGACAGGACC
The DNA here is from genome assembly GCA_963574355.1 of Loris lydekkerianus. NCBI lineage: Eukaryota > Metazoa > Chordata > Mammalia > Primates > Lorisidae > Loris > Loris lydekkerianus. The sequence goes on along the minus strand of CAUYPK010163096.1, from coordinate 26,909 downwards.
AAACCCCATGTGGATCCTTTGTCTAGGACTGTAAGGGTTATATTTGGCCAGGACTTGGTAGAGGAAACACTTTTTCAATGTTAATGAATGTTATTGACGAATGAACGGGCTGTCCCTCCAGCTCTGGGCAAAAGGTTAGGGCGCCCCCCCCAGCCCTAAGAAAATGCCCAGGCCTAGGAAGGGGTCCTCTGCCCAGCCTTGAATGGGGGAACCCGGTATCACCAGCACTATGAGTGCAGAAGGGTCGTTTCAGGCCAGTAGCTGGAGACCAGCCTGGGCAACATAATGAGACTCTTGTTTCTAGAAATAAAAAATACAAATAAATTAGCTTGGCATGGGGGCACACACCTGTAGTCCCAGCCACTTGGGAAGTTGAGGGGGGAGGGTGGCTCCCAGAAGCATGAGGTTACAGTGAGCTATGATTGTGTCACTACACTCCAGCCTGGGCAACAGAGGGAGACCCCGTCTCTGAAAACAAACAAAAGAACAGTACTGGGGCTCGGCGCCTGTAGCTCAGTGGCTAGGGCACCAGCCACATACACCAGAGCTGGCGAGTTCGAACCCAGCCTGGGCCTGCCAAACATTAATGACAAAACTACAACCAAAAAATAGCCGGGCATTGTGGCGGGTGCCTATACTTGGGAGGCTGAGACAAGAGAATCTTTTAAGCCCAAGAATTGGAGGTTGCTGTGAGCTGTGATGCCACGGCACTCTACCCAGGGTGACATAGTGAGACTCTTGTCTCAAAAAAAAAAAATCAGTGCTGGGTGTGGACTCAAGTGAAAGTCTGGGAGTAAACTGACAGGCTCTCATCTCTGCCCTTGTTCATTCCCTCAACAGAGCTACAGTGAACCTGTTGACGTGAAGACGTCTCAGCCTCCTCAACTGATCAGTTCAAAGCCGTCCGTGTTCCATGGGCCCAGCCAGGCCCACTCGGCTCTGTACCTAAGCTCTCACTATCATCAACAGCCAGGAGTGAATCCTCACCTCACTGCCATGCATCCCAGCCTCCCCAGGAACATCGCCCCCAAGCCGAATAACCAAATGCCAGTGACTGTGTCCATAGCGAACATGGCCGTGTCCCCCCCTCCCCCGCTCCAGATCAGCCCTCCTCTTCACCAGCATCTCAACCTGCAGCAGCACCAAGCTCTGGCCGTGCAGCAGCCCCTCGGGAACCAGCTCCCCATGCAGGTCCAGGCTGCCTTACACTCTCCCACCATGCAGCAAGTAAGTGCCGTGGCTCTGGGCCGAGGGTCAGCACCCACCTCTGAAGGGCTGGGGTGGGGGAGCCTGCCGGTTCAGCAAAGATGGGGTATATGTTTTCTATTCTTCCACACAAGCGTAGGCAGAGAGAGCTGAAGATGCTCGACGCATATCAGCTCTCTGCGAAATGAGACTTGGGGGCTGAGTTTGTGCAGCGTGACACCATCACCATGACTGATGGCTGCTGCTTTCCATAATCACTAGTCTCTTCTTCATCATGACCATTTTGTTTCATATTTCTAATCACCCTTCTTGTTTTCTGTTTCTTGAGTAAAGTACATTTGTTATTTTAAGATGCCAAGTGCTGCCAAAGATCTCTGTGGAATAGAGAATTCTACAACTTTTTTTTTTTTTTAAATACTGTTTGGAAATGAGAAAGTCTTGACTGGTATACATGTTGAGTCCAATCAAGGCTGCCCAGTCAAATCAGGTTCAATACCAAACTTGGTGAACACTGAAAGTCCTCAGAACTGAACATTTTAACCAGAATTTTATTTTTAAAAGGAGATCTGGCTTCTGCATAAATTGGAAAACACAGGAGGTTTGGAAGCCTCCCTGCCTGCTCCCTGATTATTGAAACCATTTGTGTGCAAGCTTAGCTTAACTTTTCTTTTGAAATCAAGTTTTCCTTTTGGGTTTCGGTGTGATTTTAAAATCTGAAAATCAGGAGAAAAACAATATAAACGAAATTGAACTTAAGCTTAACTCTTGAAAATCCTAAAAACTTGTTCTAGGAAGTTAAGGTAAGATTTACAAATGGTATTAAATGCAGTTATCACTTTTGTAATCCAATTACTCTATTGTTCTCAGAGCTGTAAGTAAATAAGGCAAACATCGCCTTCCTACAGAACTGATATCTACCTCTCTGTGGAACCCGATTCTGTCGTTGGACTGTGGGAAGGGGGTGGGATGAGGAACCAGAAAGAGAAATCAAATATATGTGGTCCCAAATTCATTATTATTATCGTAGACGGGATTTCTGAGAGCTGAAAATAACAAACCCAGTGCTTTAATACATTGCTTCACCATTAATTCTCAGAAAATGTACAGGGTAGGTGCTAGCATTATCTTCATTTTACAGATGAGGGAATCGAGGCTCCGCAGAGGTCAGTAATATACTTGTATGGTCCGAGCTAGAATTCAAACCCAGGTCTGTTCAGAAATCAAAGGCTGGCTTTTTAAGTGCTAGGCTTGTGGCCTCTTCCCTTTCAATCATGTTTGACTATAGACTATTTCACGTTAGAAAATCTGTTTCTCCTAAGAATTTGGAGGATCTTTAACTCCTGGTCAGTTTTTAAATCCCATTATTATGGACAGCAAAGGGATTCATTTTCTTACTGAAGCCTTCATGATCCCTAAGCCAAGGATATTGATAAAGCTGTGACAACTTTCTCACCTGAATTCAAGAGACCAAGTGTGGATTCACTGGGGAAGAAGTCTGCAGGGACAGCCTTGTGACCAAGTCAGATTCAGGGTCAGATATCCACTCTTCTCATCAGACATCATTTGTGATAAAAGGAGTATTCTTGGTGCTTTAATGTACCAATAGTGTTTGCATGAAGATGAATAGTTTGAGGGATACTGCCTTGGGTTGGGCGTGTTGACCCTGACTGAAAGGTGCTGCCCAGCTAAGGACCCATGTTCTGCTTGCAGAGCTGTAGTTGGGAGCTGTGCTTTCCTGGAGGAAAGAATGCCAAAAGTTCAGTCCCCTTAACAAGCTGAGAGCTAGGGCTCCCTTCAGAGGGGAGATTTTTTTCCTAATAGATCCACTCAAAGATGGTTCCTGTTTCTGTTTATTCTAACACTAACACCTTGGATGAGCTGGCTATGATTCTGAACAGTTTTCAAATATTTCAGACTTACACAAGGCCACATGTAAAAATTCAAGAGATTTTCTCTCCATGGAGAGTCTTAACTAAATAGGAAAAAATAGAACAGATTATACTGGACAAGTTTTTCATCTGTCTTATGTCAATTGTATTACTTTATGTCAAAGCGTGTTCTTACTGAGAATGTAGGGCCTGACTTCAATCCGCATACTAACAGAAGACAAAATGGCATGAGTAGATTGCTATAGAGATGACTTTGAGTAAAATCACTTTAAACAAGGTCTTGCCCATGCTAAGTCATTAACATAATTGTTGAGTGATAAACACGTGAGTAGCCAAAGTGTTTAACTGTTGGAAGAAATTATGGATTCGGTTGTAGAATCTCAATTCCTTGGAAGTTTTGAAAATTTTAATCGATTTGAAAAACATTAATTAAACCTCTAACATGTGCCACACCGTCTAGTCTGGAAACTGAGTGATAAATGAGAACCAGTAATGAGACCTCCACCACCTTGGAGTTGAGGGTAGAGGTGAGGGTGGTAGTAAGGTGAACAGATAACAATGACCCCATGAGAAGCAATCGAACTGAAAGACGGACTGCAGAGGGCATGGGGAAAGGCAGACCCTACAGTTGCCCTGGACAGGGATGGGCCCTCTCCAGGGCTGGCACAAAAGTCTCCATAAGAGAGGGGATAGGGACGAGAGAAGGGACTGGTTAGACATCGGAGTGAAAAGGGCATGGGGGGACAAAGACCAGTAGTGAGGAAAAAGACGCTGGGCTTGTCCAGGAGAGTGGGGGCGGGGGGGGGAGGGGAAGCCAGTGGGAAGCAAGTGGGTAGAGACTGAGGTGGGGCAAGTTCAGTGTCATGGGAGTAGGAGCTGGCAGGTCAAGGGAAATGACTGCCTCCTTAAATCAATAATCCTAAAATCTGAATCAGAAAGGGAATCCATCAGTCCTTGATGTCACTTCATTTACTGCAGTCACAACAGACTGTCAGGGCCCAGGGCCAAGTCATCAGTTAGTCTTTAGCCTGTAGCAGCAAACCCAAGTTGTGGATAAAAGTTGACCTGTCCAATTCATCATCCAAGCCACCTTTACCCTAAAGATGTTTACTGTCTCCCAAGGGGGCCGCGTTCACATATTCAAACACCAAAAATAAAAAAATAAAAATAAAAGGAGAAAGAAAAGTTAACAGCTCCTGAATTTTAAAAATAATGTCTCATATTTCAGCATTACTTTCGCTATTTTATCACCCTGTTGAAAATGAATGTATCCTACAAAAAAAGTGATTGTGTAGTCTATCGGGAAAAATGGTTTCATTTTTTTTTTTCTAGAATAATATTTTATACTGAACCCATGGACCTAGTTCTTTTTTTTTTTGTCCAGTTTCCTTCCATTTTTTTCTGCTCACTATATTGTCGAATGAGGTCAAGAGAAAAAAATCATTAATATCTGTCAACTTCCTTTATAACCTTAAGAAAAAAATCTTTGTATGATATCACACGGACAGATTTTCAATTTCCTTGTGTAATAAACAGCTGCTTTAGGATTTGGGTGTAATTTAAAGGTTTAAAAAAATCACATTGAGATTGATGAATAAATCAGTCGTGAAGACAAAAACATTGATGCCTGTTGAAAATACCTCTCCAGACAGGCAGGAAATGAAATTAGTTCCTGGTAAAGTGTGTATATGAGGATCACTGTTTGAATGTGCTGCAGGCTTTTTTGGACTTGCTATGGTGGCAGAAGAAAACTGCTAGGGCTACAGAAATCTAATTAAAGAGCAAATGTCCCTTCTGACATCAAATTAATCTTTATCATGTTTCCTATTTTTATTTCAATCTGGCACCAGAAAATGAAATTTAAAATTCCAGGCATGCTACAAAACAGTTGGTGATTTTTCTCCTGAGCATTAAAATGCAAAATATTCAGTCTTGTTTAATTAGCCTGCTAAGCAAACATTTTTCAGAAAATTTACATCATCATTGTTCTTCCATATTTACATCAATGAGAAATGCGTACTTAGCTCCAAGTTTGACCTCAGCATCTCTTTATAGAGTGTTCAGAAGAGTATTTCATTTTCTAAATCAAAAGAAAGTAAAATAATGTTAAATAATATTACTTCGTGGTTTGCTTGTATTTTTCTTGGTCCTTGGCTCTTTTGATATTAATGATCTTCTCAAATTTAGACATGGAAGTTCGCTGAATTTTAAAGCTTTGAACTTTGTACACAACACATAATTTTGGTTTTATAAACTGAAGTCACCTATGTCATCTTAAACTAATAGTCACTTAAAACATAATGTTTTCTAATGATTCTCTAACCCACCTGAGGAACTATTTTCATTGGATGGGGAAGAGAAAAAAAAAATGGTGGTTTCTTTTGTTTGTTTTCATGGGGAAGGGGGTTGCAAGGGAAGTGGGTTTTTGTGAATGGAGGCTGGGTTTTTCATTTGTTTATGTTTGTGTTTTTGTTTTGCTTTTCCATGTTTCCATACCTCCAACTAAGTCAAGCTATTTCAACCATGCTTTTTTTGATACCCGTTTACTTTTAGGTTATATTTTGTCAATTGTGTAAAAATCCAATGTGGAGAACTTTACATTTAAAAAGCCCTGGCATTTACACATTTATATATTCCCGTGCCGTGCCTTTCCAATGGTACCATTGAACGATCTGTACTAAACTTTACTTACTGAAAAATATGATTTATTGAGCCACTACTATGGGTTAGGCCCGTCAGCACTTGAAATGCCCTTACCCCAAGGCTGTTTCCCCAAGCAGAGCTTCCTCCTGCTCTTTGTCCAGCTTCACACTCGCCCAGGAAGGAAACTGAGGAGGCTGGACACTAAGCCCCATGAAAACATTTCACTGAAGCCAGTGAGGGTCCCTATGGGTTAGAGACCTGGATCAGTCTGGAGAAAGAGGAATTCAGCCTGGAAAGAACCAGAGACCCAAACAGCCAGCTCCATCTCTCACTGTGACCTTCTCATTTTAGAAGATGTTTACGGGTTTGAGCTGCAGGTGGTCTACGTAGATAAACTTCTTTCCCACTTGTTCATTTAGAAAACAGTTTATTTCTTGTAGTCTGTGTGAGTTCAAATAATCTGTCTGGCTGAATTCTCCCATTTTTTCTTTCTTTCTTCTTTTTTTTTTTTTTGTAGAGACAGAGTCTCACTTTATGGCCCTTGGTAGAGGGCCATGGCATCACACAACTTACAGCAACCTCCAGCTCCTGGGCTTAAGTGATTCTCTTGCCTCAGCCTCCCGAGTTGCTGGGACTACAGGCACCCGCCACAACGCCCGGCTATTTTTTTTGTTGTTGCAGTTTGGCCGGGGCTGGGTTTGAACCTGCCACCCTCGGCATATGGGGCTGGCACCCTACTCACTGAGCGACAGGCACCACCCTCTCCCATTTTTTCATGATTTCTTCCCTGTCATTCAGAAATTGGAAGTTGGTAGGGACATTGGCTTGAAGTCTTTATCATTTGAATAGAAAATAATATCTTAAACCCAACATTGAGAATTAAGAACATTTGATAATAGGTATCTTTGATCATTACACAAGGATCACCCAATAGGATAAAAATCCAAGGAAATGTCCTCAAAAATCAATCCTGTAACCATCCTACTGAGTCTTTTTAAAAAGTAAAGATTCGGTGCTACACCTTCCAAATCTCTCTGCAAGTGAATAGAGAATGGTTCATTTTTGAAAACTTAGTGGTTACAAACCTTGTCTGGACTCCGTTGCAGAGACAACCACGAGATTAATTAAGTTGCTTTTTTGGTCACTTCCAGCAGAGCTTGCTTATGCTGCTCTTGAATTCACCAGAGAAGCTAAAAATAAATTTTAGTGTATAATGCTTTTTGTTTACCAGATACAGCTATATACTTCAGAGAGTCTGCCCTTGAATTCAACACTTCACTATGCTAGTGTATTAAAAGAATCTTCCCGAAGTCCGATCATTATTTGTTAGTTAATAGATTTTTCAATTAAAAAATATTTGTTTTGTCTTTCCCTTTCCCCCCTGTGTTTTCCAATGGCAAGTTGTTTTGAATCTTTTCCTCTGTATTAGTCCAACAACTGTTAAAAAGCTCTGGTTGAAATTTTTTAGCTGAGAGAGAAATACAAATAAAAGAAGCAGATGGTCCCTTTGTGATTGAATGAAGAAAAAGGGTTTTGAGAACAATGTGTGAATAGGTGTAGCCTAATAAAACACTCAGCCACCTGCCGCCTGAATTCTTCAAAAAAGATTCTGTTGCATATTCTGCAGATTAACTATTAATGTATCCTTCGGTTTGATAGAAAACATAAAGTCTGAGGGGTTTAGACCCTTGTCTCTCTTTGTTTTGATTGAGTTGGCATCTCTATATTTCAAATTGTTTCTCAATTCAATTTACCTGCTCAAGAGTATAATTAAAGGTTCTCTAACACATGGTTAAATGAAGGAGAGGCAAGAATGGGGCTGTGGGCGATTCTGTTCTACCTTTAAATTTTTCTGGGCCCTCCTGATAGGCTTGCCTTTGCAGAGACAGAAGCAAAAGGCCTAGTGCGTTTGCAAAGAATGAATAAATATTTAGGTGCTTTTCTTCTTAAAAAAGGCACTTTGATCCTTATTTGCGGACTTGCCTTCCCTTTCAGGGATTTACTCTTCAACCCGACTATCAGACTATTATCAATCCTACATCTACAGCTGCACAAGTTGTCACCCAAGCAATGGAGTATGTGCGTTCGGGGTGCAGAAATCCTCCCCCTCAGCCCGTGGACTGGAATAACGACTACTGCAGTAGTGGGTAAGCGGCCGGCCGTCGACACCTGGTGGTGGACTGAGCTCATAGCATGCGTGTCGCTCCCTGTCCCGTTTCTTCTGTCTTCCTGCTTTAAAAACATGACTGGGGTGGTTCCTGGTTCATGAAGGCAGAAGACAGTGCTCCAGAAATGTTCAAGCAGTCTTCTAGCCCCTCCAAACACAAGTACCTTCATATTACTATTCGCTTTATATGTAGGTTGGCTAAACGTTCGCTTTTCCAGTGGACGTGTCCATGCCTTGGGTTATGAGTAATTCCAAACCCTACCTCCCCGGGGAGCACCTGTGTCACAGGCCATCTTGTAACAAAGAACTTTGTTTTCTCTTCACACAGGGGCGTGCAGAGGGACAAAGCACTGTACCTTACCTGAAAATCAGAACACCTTTCTTTCCACTGAGGAATTCAGGGAAGTCTTTTCACCACGGATTGCTTTGTACAGTCAAGGCAGTTCTCCATTTTATTAGGAAAAAATACAAGTTGCTAAGCACTTAGGACCATTTGAGCTTGTGGGTCACCCACTCTGGGAGAAATAGTCATGCTTCTTTCTTATTTTTTTAACCCTTTATGGACATTGTTTTTCTTCTTCCCTGAAGGAAATCTGGACCATTCAGATTTTATGTTGGTTTTTGCTGTGAAGTGCTGCGCTCTAGTAACTGCCTTAGCGACAGTAGCTGTCTCGGATACAGTCCTGGATTTTCCATTGGTTTTCATAATGGGTGTTTATATGAAACTACTAAAGACTTTTTAAATGGCTTGATGTAGCAGTCATAGCAAGTTTGTAAATAGCATCTATGTTACACTCTCCTAGAGTATAAAATGTGAATGTTTTTGTAGCTAAAATTGTAATTTGAAACTGGCTCATTCCAGTTTATTGATTTCACAATAGGGGAGAAAATTGGCAAACATTCATATTTTTACTTCATTTTTAAAACAACTAATAGTTCTATATTTTCAAACTATTTGAAATTAAAAAGTATTCCCAATGATTTTAATTTAAAAACAAATTGGCTTTGTCTCATTAATCAGACAAAAATAAATAAATAAATAAATAAACCTAGTGTTAAGGGAAGCGCAAACGCATTTATTTTGTACTGCAGACAAGATTGCTTTTTTTGTATCACTTTTTGTGTAATGGTTAGTAAAATGTCATTTAAGTCCTTTTATGTATCAAACTGCCAAATGCTTACCTGGTATTTTATTAGATACAGAAACAGATTGGAAACAGCTAAATTATAACCTCTCCATATGGCTGTGTATCATCGTTTCTTCATACTGTGTCTGTATTTAATCTTTTTTTATGGAACCTGTTGCGCATATTTATGAAATAATAAATATAGGTGTTTGTAAGTAAATTTGTTAGTATTTGAAAGAGGTTTCTTTGATGTTTTAACTTTTGCTGGCAAAAAAACAAAAAAATATTCACGCTTGGTGTGAATACTTTATTATTTAGTTTTTACAGTGACATGAATAAAGCCAAACCTGCTTTTCATTTAGCAGCAAATTAAAGTCACCAATCTTTCTTTCTGCATTTCTTTGGTTAATGCAAACAGAAAACTATTATATGCAAGCACTCTCCTTCTTTGTCTGATATAAGGGAATTGCCCCAAAGTCACACCAGGTCTAAGACCACACAAACACATGAGTCCTCTGTCTCAGAGAGGTGGTTTCTGGCTACTCAGTGGGTTCTAGTCAATTCTGAAAGCTTCCCCCCCCCCCCCACACACACACACACACACAAAAATAATTAAAATCTAATCAACCCAAATTCCTCAAGCTGCGTGCTTTTCACCAAATCTGGAAAACATTTAAGATGTGAATGAGGGTGGAAAGAGGTAAACGGAAGTGTACTGTCAAAAATACACCAGTAAATGAAAGGTGAGTAACCAGGCAGCAGAAGAAAAAGAGCAGGCCATTCAGATTTGAAAGCTGCTGATAGAAAATAATTGAGATCCTTTCTATCTTTTGTGCCTCTCCAAGCTACTTCTCTTTCCAGAATTTCAGGGTCTTCCAACAGGATTTAGGGAACTAGGGATTTACGAAGGAATAAAAAGTACCAGGATCTGGCCGAAGGTTTGCATAGGTTTTACATCATCAAGAGCTAGCAAAGGACTCCCTGATGGAGGATTGATCCAGAAAGTTGGTCTGGTTGGAAATCAAGAGAAGATCTCTTTCATGGAATATGTGAAATAAATTTAGCAATTTAACTAAATACAAATATGTTCATTGTGTAATCCAGTCAGAATTAAAAAGACAAAAGGTATGCTTGCTTTGGGAATGATTTTAGGCATTGTACAACCTTGACTCACTTGAGCATGTAATAACTAATAAATAATGCAGATCCGATGTGATTATTAAAATGACTGTAGCTGAGAGCTCTAATTTTCCTGTCTTGAAACTGTATAAGAACTCATGTGATTAAGTTCCCAGTTTATTGTTTGCCTGTTTAGTATTTTAGAAATATACCAGCACTGCTAATTAACTAATGTCTTTTATTTATTATATTATGATAGAGTAAAATTTTCACTTGCATTCAGTCTGAACTGAGAAGGTAATTACTGGGATGAGAAGAAGCGGCTTTGACGTTGACAGGCAGTTCATACAGGAAAGTGCAGCGCTGTGTTGTTTACAGCTTTTCTGGAGCAGCTGCAATCAGGGTAGAGAGTGTGGAAATTTGATACCAAATACAGTAAAAACAAATGTAAATAAAAGAAAATAACATCGTCAATAAAAACTCTTACTATGCATGACCATATTCTATCTGGTCTATCTGATTAGTCCCCAAAGAACAGGCCCAGTCAGATGAGAAATTCCAAAGATGTGTTATGGCAGAAGTGATGGGGCACGGTAGAGATTCACAGCTGCCTTGGCCACAGATGTTCTCTCCTTAAACTTCTGAGAATGCTCTCTCACCAACCTGAGGCTCTAGTATGGCCAGCTGTTGCCTGAGAAATTTACCATCTTCAGGAAGCCAGAACGCAGCCTGGTCACAGCAGTCTGCACGGTACCTGTGAAGCACCAAGGAACAGGAGGTATACACTGAGTTCCTGGCTAGAGCACCCTGAAGAATTCCAGGAACCTCCAATAAAAGTCACTGCAAGAGATTCCCTATTAATACTGACCATCGGCTGGGCGTGGCGCGTCACGCCTGCAATTCTGCACCCGGGAAGGCAGAGGCGGGAGAATCACACTTGGGCTCAGTAGCTTTGAGACCAGCCTGAGCAAGAGGGAGCTCCATCCCTAGCTACAGACAGAAAAACTAGCCGGGTGTTGTGGCAGGTGCCTCAGTCCCAGCTATTCAGGAGGCTGAGACAAGAGGATCACTTGAGCCCAGGGGCGTGAGGTTGCCGTGAGCTAGGCTGATGCCATGCCCCACTAGGCTGGGCAACAGAGTGAGACTCAGCCTCAATAATAAAAGTACTGAACATAAAATATCTTCACCAGCACACTCAAATCAAAATCATGCCTGAGTAGAAAAGGGGGGGGGGAGGAGTGTGACAGTGGGTAGGCGTGCTCTGAGTTATGTCTTGAACATAATAATAATAATAAAACCCCTGAAAACCCAATTCCCACCCAAATGTGAAGGAGTCCACAAGACCTCATGAGTCAAATCGTGACTTCCAGTTGATCAAATTAGTGGACAGAGCTAAGGATGAAGTTGGTCTCTGCAATTATTTTTACTAGTCGTTTTAAGGGCCAAGAGCCCCGTGTGCATGGTAGTCTACGGGAAGCCAGTTTCCCAAGAGCAGCACTCTCTGCCCTGAAACAACGCCAGGGTCAGGGTCCCCAGCACCACGCCTCGCACAGCTGAAAATTTCACACAGAACTTCTGACTCCCCCAGAACTTAACTACAAGTCACCTGTTGTTGGCTGGAAGCCTTATCAGTAACACAAACACTCAGTAGCACGAATTTTGTATATGTATTATACGCTGTATTATTAAGAAAATGAGAAGGAAGAGAAAAAATATATACTAGTCATTAAGTGGAAGCAGGTCATCATAACATCTCCACCCTCGTCTTCACACTGAGCAGGCTGAGGAGAAAGAGGAGGAGGTGTTTGTCTTGCTGTCTTGGGGGCAGAGGCAGAGACACAGAGTAATCCACCTGTGACTGGACTCCACAGTTTCAAACCTTGAAGTGTCAAGTGTGTATCCTGGCTCAAATTCATGACTAAGACATTTTTTCAACTTAAAATGCAAAATTTAAAATTAGTCCAACAATGGTTCATCTCCTTTTCCTATGGACCTCTTGTTCTTTCCAAAAGAATTATCCAACTCATTTGAAAGGTAATTAGACTGAATTATATGAAATTGCTAATATTTGGCTCTTTTACCCAGAAAAGTGGTAACTGCATAGGATTCTGCTGAAACAATGGAGTTAGGGCTACAACTTTAGATATAATGCCAAATGTAATTAAAAGTACTTTACAAAATTCTAAGAAAAAATACTTAAAGAAGTAATCAGTTATGTTTATTAACAAGGTAGCCCACCTAGAATCAGTCCTAGACTGTTACATTACATTAAACAAATATTTATTTTTTCCTTGGAGGGGGGGTTACTTATTTTTTTTTTTTATTGTTCGGGATTCATTGAGGGTACAATAAGCCAGGTTACACTGATTAAACAAATATTTTAAATGACCAGACTCCAATAAATCCCACTAACCATCCTTATTTCTTTGTGATAGTGAAAATTTTTGTGTGGGCATTTGTAATAGGTCGTCTGCTGGAACATGAAACATTTGGTTACACATAGATGTTCTCAGGATGTTTATTTGTTGAGCAGTGATTTCACCTCATTCCACCCATAACTATCATTTTAAAGTCAGGATAGAAGCACAAAAAAATAAAAATTCATTTCTTTTGCTGTTGATTGAACAAGGAAATAACGACGAGGTAATATAAAAAATACGTATTATGAATCTAACTCCTAAATATTTATGACATTATTCCCCTTGCACTTAATGGGTGATTTCACATGAGACACCCACAGTTCAAATCTCTTTGTCTCTCTGACATTGAATAATTCCCTTATCTCCAAAACAACGTGGGATGTCACAGTACGTAGCAGGTGCACAAGAAATGCTATGATACCAGGGAAAACCAGGAAACATCACAAATCATTCTCAATAGGAATGATATGATGTTTCCTTGATGATTTAAGGAAACATAAAAGGGAATTAATGATTATGTTATGATTTAAACATAAAAGGGAATTAATTGTTGTGGGGAAGCACTTGGAGGTGAAGAAAATGGCAGTGTTTCATTACATAACCTAAGATCGAAGGAAATAATTTCAAAATGAGTTGTACTATGTTTTTGGCCTACAAACAAGACTTTTTCTAGCTGTGACAAAAGTAAAATATATAATACACACGACCCACTGGGAAAATAAGAAGTAAAGGGGGGAAGGTGACAGACAAGGAGGCATGTTAAACACAAAAGGAAAGATTCAGGAGACAAACAGTATGGAATGCTAAATTAAAACACTGACCAGGGCAGCACCTGTGGCTCAAGGAGTAGGGCGCTGGCAAACCACATACCAGAGGTGGCAGGTTCAAAGTCGGCCCCAGCCAAAAACTGCAAAAGAAAAATAAATAAACATTGATAAAGAAAAATAAATAAACATTGATAAGCAGGATGCTGATGTGTTTTTTTCTAATTACTAAGGATTGCTATGACTTAGGAGACAAGGACCTAGGACCTTGTATTTCCTAGATTCTACTTAAAATTACACCAGGATAAGAAAAAATGGTTCAATCTTTAAGATTCCCAAAGAAGATTTCCTACCTTTATTGGGAATCATTCCTCCACATGAAAGAAGCTTTCCTACCAAAAAGTCTCCAAGTTTTTTGCACAAGCCCATTTTGCAGAGAAGGCACATCTGATTCCTTCTCACCTCACCAACTCCACAGCAGGAAATCAGGGAGCAGCGTGTGACAGGCAACTTCAAAACCAAGGTAGACGCCCTTGGCAATCCACCGTACACGGAGTGAGACTTTGCTCCTCATTACACACTGGGCCAAACATCTTGTCCCTTGGATCTAGCCCCAGACTGCATTGTAGTCGGTGAGAAGAAGTGAAGGTGAAGTTCTTAACCCCAGTGAACGAGGACCTGTTCTGTTTCAGAGTTGCGCCTAATTAACGAGGCCCACCAGCAGGAATCATTTCGCATTTTCTTAACAGTTTGCTAGCAAAGACATTTGAAAGTGAAATGTTATTCGCTCTGCCATGAGGCCAGAAGAAAAAAAAAAAAATTAGTGTCCAGAAAATAAGATGAAAAGACTTAATTCTACAGAGAAAACAAAAATGCCATTCAAAAGAAAGACTGGGAACCACACTACAGTATTTTAAAGTCTGGAGCATCTCTGTTTGACAATTGTGTGTTTACAATAAACCCAAACATAATTGCTCTGATGGGCTGTCAGGGAAAAGATTAATTTGGCAAAGATTAGTATTGACTTGCTGTTTATTAAGGCTTTTAAACAGCTGTATCTGGCAGCATTCCTGTAAGTGGCTGTCATATCTGAAAATCAGCCTCACACCCCGGTGCTTGCCAGCTGTTACTAAACAATCTTCCACCACTTTGAATGTCTTTCTGCAGGCCAAACAGCAAGAGCAAACTATTGCCAAATGAGCCTTTTCTCCTGTCTGCTTTTTTTTTTTTTTTTTTTGGTGGGGGCGGGGAGCTTCTAAATGCTGAAATGTCAGCTCAGGGCTGATGGCTTAGCTGATAAGAGGTGCAGGAAGCCGGTAGGTGGTTTGGGCGCTAGCTGAACACAGTCCCCACACAGAGAGCGGTAGTGGTAGCGTTGTTAGTCACCTCACACAGACAAAAAAACCACAGCTTGCAACTGTTGGAGTCAAAAGGTTTTAAAGACAGTTAGAAAGCCGTGATCAAAAGCCGAAAGCCCTTGGAATTCCAAAATTAGCGTTTTGTTTCTTCAGGCCTGGCACAGGCCCTGTCGGCCATATTGCTGGAGAAAGACCCCACAGGGGAACATGGAGGAAACGTTCAGTAGCGGCCATTAGTCTTTAGGATGGCACTGAGATTCCTCCCAAGAACTCTGGAAGAGGGTAAGTCCCTGGTAAAATATGCACCTTGCTTTTTAATGCCATGGAAACCTAAAGGAATAAACAGGTTTGGATGTTTTGAAGTCTGTGAAAGAAAAAAGGGCAGATTGAGTTTTGTACTGGAGTAAGAGCCAGTAGTTTCAAATCCAAGTATAGTCAGAAAGGCAGTGGAAAAAATAACATTGCAGTGTAGTTAAACATCAGACTACAAAGGGCATAGTGTGTAGTGAGAGTCACATTAGCCTGTCCAGCACGACTGCTTTGGTGGGGGCATTAATCTCAACCTTTTGGAGTTGCACCAGCCTGGACTGAGTTTGTATCAGAGCAGATGCCAAAGGACAGTGTTGTCTCTTAACCCTTTCTCAGCTGACTCTTTGCATTATGCTGTAGGCTAGGGCAGGAGAGAGTTGGTCTAGGAACCAAGCTTTCTACAAGAACCTTTCAAGCAGGTGTTTGCCAAAGTTTAGTCTCCAAATAACTTTATTTTGAAGTCTTTGCTGTTGATGCAATTCGATGCTTGACATATGAATCAGGATCGAGTCCAGCCAAATTCTAAGGAATAGACAAGTGGACGTGTCCCTTTCTACCAGGGACATCCAAGAGCTCTATCCCTTAGTCCTTTCCACATACCATTAGGGAGGATCAGAAATAGTACCGATTCTGCACTCACAATTACAGAAACGAAGTGACTAGACATTGAGAAGGCAAGGTGCGTGTTTGCCCAAGACCCACAGAGCCTGGCCTTGTTGAAGCTCAGGCTATAGACAAAAGGATATTGAGAGTGCAGAATTCACTTAAAAATTATCCATAAGTCGTGGAGTGTTCTACATTCTAAATTGGCTCTGGACTTAATGGAAACTGGTCATTTTCTATGGCAAGACCTATCTCTTCCCCATGCTCCAGGGCCTGGTCCCCTCAGGAAAATGTGCCAAAATGTGCAGAAATATGCCTTTTTACTTGGCCTAAGGACATCTTAGACTTTATTCCAAAGCAACAGTTTCATTGCTTGATTCAAAGCACATTGTTACTCGGGAATGCAGCATCAACCTTTTAATAAGAGATACTACTTTTAATAGAATCAAAGAAAGGCTGGGGTCAGGCAGGGAAAATCACTTACATACATTTCTATCATGTTTTGTTGGATGACATTTGGCAAACTTTCTCATCATAGCTCCATTATAAATAGGAGTTTTTCCCATTGACCTGTAATTCTTGGATTATTCAGATAAGTCAGCTGAGTATGGGAGGAAAGGGAGTATACCAATTCCAAGACTGAATCTGATAAAGCCAATGAACTAAGTGAGGGGTCCCAGAGGTTAGTAGAGTATCCACTTACAATTACACAGAAACCAAGGGAGTGCTCCCCATTGTTTGTGGCCCATGGATAAAGTCTCCCCAGAAAGCTAACATCTTGGTGCAATGCTCGAACAAGGAGAAATCGTCCCATATAGAAATAGCCTGCGATTTCATCCTTCTAGATTCATCTTTGGGAAGACTATCAGCTTCCCTAGCCTGAGGATAATCCTCAGAATTCATCTCCCCCCAAATTATAACCAATGCTGGAGTACTTTGTATTTTGCTTTGTATTTTCTTTTTGTTTTTGTTTTACCCAAAGTAGACCCACAGAAACCTAAATCTGGTCTTGGTTTCACACAGAAGAAAGGAAAAACTGTATATCTAAATGAAACTGCAATTTTCGGGTAATATTACAAAATACACCTGTCTACAAAGCCATGCTAGCTGTTGAGTTGGGTCATTTTTAACACCTGGTGTTATGATGTGGCTTCAACAGACCAACATAACAGAAGTGACAGTCCTTTATAGCATCAAGTGTGTGTGTGTGTCTCTCTCTTTCTTTTCTCCGTCTCTCTTTCTTTCTCTCTCTGTCTCTTTTTCTCCCCTTCCTTCCTCCTTTCCTTTCCAGAGGAAAGCATCTTCTACTTCATATAACCTTATAAGTTTACTGAAATGATTCTAGTTGCATTCTTAGAACATTTACCTTCAACTCCTGAGCAGCTGGCGGAGCCAGACTACCTGCAGCCAGAGCAAGTCGGCCTGCAGCCTCACCTTGCTAATCACTGTGTTCATTCCCAGATAAACGGAGAGAGACCCTGTTTCTCTCCTGCTCCCCTCCTTTCTGATGTACAGCACTCAGAAATCTCTAAGGACTTTTCTATATGACTTCCCATTTCACACCACAGATGGTTTAGATAAAAACTATTAGTTTCGTTTATTCAAACAGCTTCATTTCACCAAAATGAGCCTATTTTTAGCATTTTGCCTAAAGGTTTGTTTTAACATTTTTATAGACGTAAAGGAGTCTTGCTGATGTTTTAAGGCTTTCACTGTCATCTTTCCTGCCACCCAACAAGCTTCTGGACTATAGAGGAGCTGATGTGTCCTGTAAGGGGGAATTTACGTTAAAAAAGGGGGGGGGGGGCTTTAGAATGGCTTGGTAAATTTGACGTGTGTATATTTTTATACAACCTTTGAATGTTTGCATTTTTCCATGAGGTTATTTTGATCACTGCGATTTCGGCATAAGTACTGTATAGGCTCTGTCAAACATAATGATGTCGGGTCTTTATCTTGGTTTTATCTTGATGACATTACTTTGGAGAATATTTCCATTCGGACAACCCACCACACTGAGAAAAAAATAACTCTTCAGAGAAGGTGTGTTCAAAGAGAGAAACTCCAAATAAACAAGTTGAACTTCACACACTTTGGGTTGTTGTGCAGAGTTAGTTGGTGTCAACTGCTCCCTAGACGTCACCTAATGTTCAGGTCCTGGGTTAATACAGGAAAAAAAAATCTCTTCAGTGATTTAAAAATTAAAATGGCAGGTGAAAATACATAATAACCAACTCTAGTGACCCACAGTAAGAACTAGTTAGTGGTGTAAAAACTTGACTACTTTCTCAAAACACAGATGATATAAACTAAACAACTTGGCTTCCAGCTCATGCTCTCCTCCCTGCCCACCATCCACCACCCTGCTCCCTTATTTCTATGGGAATATTTCTGACTGTTTTCCCCACGTGCCTGTGGGCTCAATGATGAGGAAGATACAAATATTCACACCCCAATTATTTTCCCCTTCAGTTACTTGGTAGCCTCCAAGGTCTCCCTTTTTTTCCTACATTTTAAAGGCACTGCAGATTGATATGCTTCAGAAGCAACCCAGAACATGTCAACATCCAGGCTTGACTTTCCCAACCAATAAGCATTCAATTAGCTCTTTATTTATCTGTTTAACCCATCTAGATAGAAGTGTAACCATCCATCCACAGAGGAATAGACACAAGCTCACTTTCACTGCTCGCCCATAGTTGCATGAATCTGAACATTGCATGGAAAAATCATAAACTGACAGTGTAGTTCTCAAACTTCTGTGTATTAAAAGTAAACATCCAGGTCATTCCAAGACAATCTGATATAGTTGGGCAGGAGTAACGCCCTAGCATCTGCATTTTATAGCTACTTCAACAGATTTTGTTGTAGGTGTCTACAGACTCATTAGATAAGGGCAAGTCAAGTTGATCTTTCCATCAACTTCAAAGACTCAGAGCCTCTTTGTTGCCAATGCCAAGGGTTGACACCAGCTTGAGGATTTAGCTTCTGATCATGAAAACACACCTAATGTAGATCTAGATCATTGGACTAAAGCTTTTAAACTGCTTTATACAACAAGAACTCTAGACACAGGTCAGGACTAGCTCAGGGCTCCATGATGCCATTTTTCTCATCCTCTTGAATGCACAGACATTCTTCTTCATCCTTGTTGCCTCATAGAGTTTTCCAGGAAGGAAGAAGGAGGAAAAGCAAAGAGGAAAAACAAAAAGGAGTGACGCTTGTCAGGACCCACAAACTTTCCCCCAGATCCTAGAGGACTTCCGCTCACATGGTCATCCCTAGCTACTCATGGCCCCTCAAATAAAACCAAAGCTCTATTGGCAAGAAAGACTGGGAGAACAAGTATTTGCAATAAATACTAACTTCCAGTCATTCAACTGAGGTCTTTCCCACAGTACCACTACTGACTTTGCTCTTAAAAAATATCCACAGTGATCCCCGATTCTGAGTTCCATGTGGCTTGTATTCTGCATTCATCTTCTTTGATTTCTCTGCTTCTTTTGGCAATAGTGAAATGCTCCCCCAAATCTCTTCCTTCAGTCTTACCTCACCTATCTGCTAATAAGGGTGCCACTGGCCACAGACAACTCTATCCTACGCCTCATAAGCACTTGGCTTTAAAAGTCACCTAAACCAAATTCTTCACCCTTTAATGAAGATTTGTTCCTCTTCCCAAACCCCCTTTCTTGGAGAATGGCATCTGAACTTCGTAAGTGACCAAGTTAGGGTTCGTTATATCCTCTCCCCCTTCTTCCTTCCATCCCCCACAAAGACAGGACCTTGTGTTGGACAATGCTAAATCTTCGTTACCTCTCAAATGTTCTAAATTACTTTTTTCCATTCCTCTTCTACAACCTTAGTTCAATTTCTCCACATTCTCCCCTGCAACATTATAACAGTAACCTGAGTGGTCTCTGAGTTAACAGACATCCATTAGTCTTTTGGGTTTTTTAATCCAGATTTAATACTATAATGCCTTTATTTTTAAAACTCTGATGTTTCTTCCATTGCTTACAGATTAAAATCCAAACAGTTGAGCCTGCTGTATGCAACCACTCAAAATCTGCCACCAACCCACTTTATTTGATTCAGCTTCTCAATTTTCCTTCCAAGATCCTAAAATTGGGCTATCAAATTCCTTGCCCATCCCAAACATACTAGACTTTCAGGCTCTCCACCTTGTAATCATTTCTTTTTTCTGCCTTCTTTTCTTCTTTCCGAAGACTTCTCACCGTCTCAATAAATTTATATTCCTTTTAAAATCATTTCCACAGTACTTTATTCTGCTCTTGCAGAAAAGTTTTTTAAAATATCATGAGTATTTACGTATGTGTTTATTTCCTTAAGTAGATTAAGAGATCCTGAGGTCTTATGCAGCTTTCTAATTATTCCAGCCTCTTTAAGTACAGTGGCAGGTAAACATGTGTAATATATAAGTGTTGAATGAATAAATAGTGTATTTTATTCTTCCAGGCAGAATTTCACAAGTACGTGAAGGCTCTTTAGAGCCGAGAGATACAGAAAATCATCATCTTACAAACTCCTTTCCCAAAAGCAATGAAGATGTCAAATTCCTTGCGCAATCACAACTGCCTTCTAAAGGGGCTCTGTCCTGTTCAAAGAAGGTTTTGTTTTGTTTGTTTTGGGTTTTGTTCTGCAGAACATCATAATGGAATTTCATATCAAAGATGAACCAGGAATTCAGCTTTTTTCTGAAAAACTAGAAAGACCTGAATTGCTCACTCAAGGAAAAAAGTGCAGATAATTTTAAGTGATAGGGGAGCTTTTACGCAGAAAGGAATGAGGAAGAGAAATGAAAAGGAAGAATCTGGAATCAGCGAGTGGCACCACACGGGGGGTCTGGGAGAGACACAGCAGCCCATGGTAGCTTTGGGGTACATCCCCTCAGAACACTATCAGACATTTTTGGAAATAATGGAAAGGAAAATAAAAATAATGAGCACTCTAGCCTGGCGACTGATGGACAATGCTGGGCCTGAAAACACCCAAATGTTCATTAGCAGGAAAATGGATCAGTTGTGGAATATTTATACAATAGAATACTACATAGCCATTAAGAAATGAACCAGAACTCCACCTGTCAATGCTGAATTTTTTAAAAAGAAAGTTAATTAAATGTTATGTACAATAAGATGTCAGTTATATAAAATTAAAAACATGTGATGCAATAATGTACACTGATGGTGAATGTATCTGTTTTAAAAAGTATAAAAACAAGCATGAGAATGATAAAGGCTTCATTTATGACAGCAGCTCCCTCCGGGGAAGAGACAGAGGGACAGGCTCAAGAAGGGCTGTGCAGGAAACTCAACCAGCTCTGTAATGTTTTATGCCTCTAAAAAGCTACATGCTAATATTAAAATTCAACAGGGGCTTGGCACCCGTAGCAGTGGTGGTTACGGCGTCAGCCACATACACTGAGGCTGGTGGGTTCGAACCCAGCCCCAGCCAGCTGAACAATGACAGCTGCAACAGAAAATAGCCGGGTGTTGTAGAGGGCGCCTGTAGACCCAGCTACTTGGGAGGCTGAGGCAAGAGAATCGCTTAAACCCAGGAGTTTGAGGTTGCTGTGAGCTATGATGCCATGGCACTCTACCAAAGGCAACATAGTGAGACTCTTGTCTCAAAAAAATAAAATAAAATTCAATTGGGCCAGGTGGTGGGGACGCTGGTGTTCATTATATTATTAGCTATTTTTATGCATATTTTAAAATATTTCAAAATTTGAATTTTTTTTATTTTAATCTTAAACATCACATAACTTAAGAACATTTACATTCAAGAACATTAAGTCTGCAACAGTTTTGCATTTTGACGTTAAATGCTTTGCTTTCCTTCAATCCCTACTCATGCTACTATTCCCCTACAATTCCACGGACGTCTCCTCTACACATACAAATGTGTGTGTGTAATTTGTGTGGCTATCATGGGAAGGAGCAAAGTTCCACATCTGAGTCACTACAAAGAGTGACCACTTTTGTAAAGTGACAAGATAATGAGAATCCCACCCAAAGTGAGCGGATGTGGGGGCCTAAGCCGCGAGGAGCCTGTGAGGTGTGAGCGCCATTCACTCATCTACTGCCCAAGAATCCACACAAAGCAGGCAAAGCTCTTCGGATTCCACAGGACACGGACAGGAGGCTTCCCAGGTCTTTGGGGACAGGTAGTACTTGAGTTGATTCATGGGTACTTAAGCTGACAGTGACATTGTAATTACTAATAAAGAGATTTCCTAAATCTTTGAGGAAACACTGAAACCCTACTTTGATGATCAGAGCTTTCTTCTTTTTCCTTCTGCTTATTCTGTGATGTATTACAATGTTTTCTTCTTATCAATTGCGGTTGGGTTAAAGAAGAAAATGACAGGCAAGTTTTTCATATTTTTTGTCCCAAGAGAAGTTGCATTCTGGCTCTGGTATTTGTGCTTCACAGCATCACAGATGGGATAGAGTCTCATCTTCACAATAGCTCAAGAGAAAGACTCCAAAAAAGAAACTCGTATCAAGAGGTATGGTGGCTGCTGACACCATGATCCCCTAGGCATGTTACTCTTTTTGCTCTAAACTGACTCGTTCCAAAGCCAGGCATCTGGGGAAAGACCATTTGAGTCAGTCATGTGATGTAAAGACAAATTTTTGTCACCAGCTAAGGTGTCCTGTAGACATTTCTCCATCTCTAAATTTTTCCCAGAACCTAAAATTGGGACTAGAGGATGGGGTGGGTGCAAAAGGAAGCTAAATACACAAATAAGGTGAAAATCTCCTTTGCACACGTTTTCTAGCAATTTTAAGAGCTGGAGGTTTTACAGTTTGTTTTTAAACTCTATCAAAAGTTCCTCTTTAAAATGACCTCACCAGACTGAATTCACCCAAAAGGCCACATAGGAATGACACAAAATATACCTATTCTGGCAGTTTGGAAGGATAGCGAGAAACAGAGAAAAAAACAACACAAGTCTTGACTGTGCCACTGAAGACAGAAAATTCTTAAAACTGGGAGGGGACATGGTGCTGACTACAATATGTTAGCGCTTCACAGCCCTGAGTAATTTGATGAAAAACGTCCCAGGGACACTTCTCGGCTTAACCGGAGCCTCCTCTCCCCTTGTCTAAAGCTGCAGAGCAAGGAATTCAGGGGAGGAATCACAATAGTTAATTGATTCCCTTTTTTTTTTTTTTTTCTTTTCCAATGCTTTTAATTCTTGTGAGTCATTTATTTAGTTGAGAATTCTATCTGATGCAGCTGTACAGGAAAATGTTACTTGGAAACCAAAAAGATCCAATGCTTTTTACAGCAGCGCGGCGTTTTTCTGTTCATTTCTGAACCTCTGCCAGGAGGGTTACTGGCTAGCATGTGGGGAGGGGTTTCCTGGCCTTTGGTTTTTGCTTTTCTTGGTGTATTTGTTAGTTTTTAAATTGGGAGCTTTCTAATTTGGTAATTTAGCTGTGTATTCTGATAAAAAGCAAAAGCTCAAAAGAGACTGTTATTTTCACACATTTAAGAGATGCCACCAGTTTCTCTCTCTCTCTCTCTTTCTCTCTCTCTCTCCTCTCTTCCCTCCCTTCCTCCCTCTCCCTCTTATCCCAGTCAGTAAAAAAGTCACTTAGAAAAATAAATCGCTTTTTCCTTTTTCAACCATGCAATGGAGAAACTATAGCATGAAATGATGTTAAATTGTTTTTGAAAATTAATAGAACTTTAAGAACTTCAAATTATTCTAAACTTTTAACCACAAAGCTTCTTTGCTTATACCATTAACAGGGGAAAAGGGAATTCCATTTTTATACAAAATAGAAATCAATACTTACTGTTAGAATGAGCCTGATGTCTTTACAGTGATGCCTAAGGGGGGCACCATAATTCCTACTTGGAAGAGCATGTTGAATGTTGAGCCAACCAAATAATTGCTTCCAAGTATGAATGCTATTAAACTAATATTATAAAATATTTTTACTGAAGACATTGTTTCATCATTGCTTTTAAAAACTACCAAACCAAAGATATTTGATAATATGTAGGGTTATTTGGGGGGGTGGTAGTAAATTTTTGACATGTTGATGGCTTTGGGTGTTATGAACTATCACACATGGGTAGCCAGGTGCAGAAGGCATGTGACGCTAACGCATTTCTCACTATTCAGACACTCTCCCAACCCCAGCCTCACACTTCATGCTGTTGAGAGGTGCCAGCAGCTCCGTACCAGAAGAGCAACATGGCTTCTTCTCACTAGGAGCTGCCTTCACACTGCCATTTTCTGGGAAAAGACCAAGTATCTCATTGGGCATTGAAAATGACTTGCAGAATCTAAACTAATAATCTGCTCACCAGAGAGTGCAGCTCACTTATAAAAATCAGCACAGGCCCAAGTGCCTTGAGTCTACAAAAGAATTCAAGAGGGTCCCTTCACCTGATGAAAACTGTCTCTATGTTACGTCAGTCTCCTGCTGGGGCCAGAATTTTGTGATTGTACATGTTTGAGAGCAACCCTTAGTGAAGAGTACAATGGATGCTGGTTCTTCCAGGACAGGGACCGTGGGAGGACCCTGGGCAGAACCAATGACACTGATTGAGGAGAAAAGCCTGTTCCAGGTTGTGTGGGCCACGTGTGTTTGACAAGCTCTGGCTTTCTAAGACTCCTTGCAAGGCATTAGAGAAAGCCTGGGATATAGATTCAACAAGAGGCGAGACCTGGGCACAAAAGCCAGATTGTCTGCCATCCAAATTGCGAAACTCGTACAAATGAAAAGGGGGCGCTGCTAATAATTACCCAGAAACAGCAGATGTGCAGGGAGCATCTGAAACAAGCTGGGGCATATGATTGCCCGACTTCTGAGCCACACAGACCGTGGGCAACTGGCTTAACCTCGTAAAGCCTCTATTTCCTCATCCATAAAATCAGATTTAAAGAATTCTGGCTCCTAAGAGCTTGATCACAAGCCCAAAGAGGATCAGGAAACATGGGGTCAGGCACTGTACAAATTCAGGGCACTGCGTGAGGGCATTAATTTGGAACGTGCCCTCAGGAGCAGGTTCTAGTCAACCCCAGAGAGCGCAGGCCTTCAGCTCCCCCCACTGTCCACGCTCCAGAGAGCAGTCACAAACCACTCTCAGAAGGTGAGGGCCTTTTCATCATCACGTGACTACAGACACTCAGACCCCCAGAGCTGAGTCCTCTGTGTTCCTTCACGTTATACCTTGACCGGGCAGATGATTTTTAAATCAGACACATTTTATAAAAACTTGTTTCAAAAGCTCCTCCTCTCTGCAGCCATTGGTCTGCCTCTGGACACCTATAAAGACCCATGAAATCTGAGCATCCAGCATAGCACCCCTGGGTAGATACTAATACTGATCGTGTAGATCTAGCTTAATAATAGATGTATTTGATAGATATGATGTTACATGTGATGTATATATAATTTGATATGTGGCATGTACACACACACACACACACACACACACTCTATGTAGAAGACTTTAACCCCCAAATTACCCAAACAAACATGTTGGTAGGAAGCACCATCCTCTGGGAAGAGCTGCGTCATGTTCTGCATATATGAAGAGCTAAATCACATAAGATATATCTAGTGTCACTGTGGGGCGCCACCCAGACATCCCCCTTTAGGACTGAAGTGCTCATTCCTCCCCTCCCCTCCCTTCCTCCTCTCCCGACCTCCTCAACCCCAACACCCCCACAGGAGCCCATAGGAGCATTAGACCCATCGGCCGAGACCCTCTCTGGGAATTGCTCTCGAGAAAGCCGACTCGCCCAGGTTCACGTCCCTCCCGGAGGGTGTGCACATCCAGCGACTGGCACACGTGGTGGGAAGGAGGCTCTGTCTCCTCGGCTCAAACTGGACTGCTCTGCTGGGCTCTCCGCAGGTCAGGAGACCACAGAGCCTGCCTCGCGGTTCCCCTCTGTCCTTTCCTCCTTCCTGCTGTCCTCCGTCCCAGGTGTGGATCCCTGGATTCTCCCAGCCATGTTCCTTGGCCCTTTGTTCCATTGCCCAGTCTGCTTCCTCGGAAACCCAACCAGGACAATACACCATTCCTCTTTTTGATTTCTTGAAGGAAAGATGAACTACTAATAATTTTTTTTTTTAAAGGTGTCCTCTGAGACGAGCAAGGCAGGTCTGTCCCAGGAGTGAACCAGTGAGGGACCCTCAGCAGGGACTTTCAGCCATGCGAGACTCCAAGAAGACACCACATCAGCAGCCCACGGGACAAAGGCCTTATCCTACAAGAAACGTGGAATCACTCAACTGTTAGCTTAATAAAGACATTTTTAACACTTCCTGTAGGCATAAAGTCATAGCATTAAAATTTTCTATGCTTCTAAATTTCTGACATGGCGTTATCCACCTCTGGGAGAAAAGCCCGCGCTCATCAACTATTGGTTCCAAGGAGGGGAAGGTCCCTCTTTGGAAGTCTGGCAGGAACATGAGAAAATCTCACTGTATTTTGGTGGCACAAACATGGGAGGACTAGCTCTGTATTCCTGGAAGCTAATTCTTAACACATTTCTCTATTGAAGAGCTTGCCCCAGCTCAATTCTTTGGCTGAGTACTGCTGAAAGAGAAACTCTCTCGTATTTGCCCTTTTTGTCTTTTTTGTATAGATACGGAAAAAGAATCACGCTGGAGAGTTTCCCTAAGGGTTCTGATTGGACAAAAGTTTCACAGTTTGACAAAAAAAAAAAAAAAAATTCTCTAAAGCTGATCAGTCAGATAAGGCAGCCCTCTGGATAAGTCAAAAAATACCTTATCATCTACAAAGTCCTGTGAGCTCAAGGGCAGAAAGACACTATAGCATAATAGATACTGAGCTCCCTTTTGAAATTACCATATGCTCATAAATCCTTGCTTTTAAATGATGAGCCAAAGTACATTAGTAGTAAAATTGAAACTAGCTGAATGAAATTCAAGGAACCAGAAATTATTACTCAGGATTCGCTACACAGGATCCTGGTGTTTCCTGAAGGCCTATCAGGAATGTGAACAAGAGTTAAGCAGGTGACATGTTAGCGTGGACCCCCCCAGGAGCTTGTCTTGTCTCTGCAGATGAAAAACCATCCCTCACACTCACAGGCCAGGGCCATGGAACTCACAGTGAGCTGCAAAACCAAGTGCATTTGAAAGATGACTGTAACCTTTCTCCCTAGCTCTTTAGAGAGGACTCTGAGCTGCCCTCCAAGAATGGTCTAGTAATTGAATTCATTTGCACCAGGGGTGTATAATCCTCATACTCTACACACTAATCCTTAAGAGAAGCGAAATGGAG
>CAUYPK010163095.1:0-92023 GCA_963574355.1 Loris lydekkerianus | reverse complement strand
TCTCTTGCCTCAGCCTCCCAAGCAGCTGGGACTACAGGTGCCCACCACAACACTGAACTATTTTTTGTTGCAGCTGTCATTGTTGTCTAGCTGGTCCGGGTCAGGTTCAAACCCACTACCCTTGGTGTATGTGGCTGGCACTGTAACTACTGTGCTACGGTGCCAACCCTGTCTGCTGCTTCTTCACTCCCGCAGTGCTGTTCTGAGACTATGATCCTGTTGCGGCCATAGAGATTCTGGAAAAATGGTCCTCCCACCAACTTTCCCACCTTTCCTAGGAAATCTCACCTAACTCCTCTGATAGCTGATCCTTCTCCCAGCTCCCATGGAGACTCTGGTCTCTGCCAGTCCCCAGGACTGGGCTCTGCTGGGAGGACAGGGCTGGGGACAGGAGGGGAACCCCTGGGGGCAGGTGCTGGATGCCCTCCAGCCTGGGTGGGCTCTGGGCAAGGTGACCTACTTGTGGAACCACGTGCTTTTCATGTACTCCACGTTGTAGTACTTGACCTTGCTGAAGATCCGGATCCCTTCCTCAGTACCCTGGATTTTCAGTGGGGTGGCAGAGAGGGCTGGGGAGGCAGAGGAAAAGGATGAGGTTTCCCTGAGGCAGTATATTTTGGGAGTGCTGTGGGGGCAAAGCTGGGTTGCAAAGAAGCCAGGGATCCTCTCCAGTCTTTGAGGTTGGAAACTAAACCCACGCTGGTAGCCCAGACTGGTGGGAGGCCCTTTGGAGGCTACTCGGCATCAGGGCTGGGCTGGGCACAGGGGAGGCTTGCTTACCCCCAATCCTGCCCAGCTCGGTGAAGACGGCATTCAGCGCTGGAGAGAGACAGAGAGGATGGTCAGCGAGCACAGGGCTGCCCGAGGGACATCTAGCATGGGGGCACCCTCAGGAAAGGCTAGTGGAGCTCATGAGCTACTCCGGGAGCACGGGGGGTGGGAGCCCTTTAGGATGGCTGCCATGGCTCAGGCACTCAGCAATAGTAGAGTCTGGGGGAGTGCTGGGGGTAGAGGACAGATAGGGCTACCTGACAGTTCTCTCCTAGGCTGAGCCAACCAGCCTGATGCAGAGCCTGAGTCTAGGGTATTCAGGAAGGTGAACTCAGGCCTTGGGTCTCCAAGCCTGGGCTCACTGTGGCATACTGCAGTGGGCACAGGCATCAAGGGCCACATAGAGCAAGCCCCTGCACTAACTAGCTGTGAAACCTTGGGCAAGTCACTTAACTTCTCCCGTGCCTCTGTTTCCCCAAGTGACTGGGGATCCTGTAAATCTCCCCCTGCAGCTCCTGTCACAGTCTCTGTTCCCACAGCCCTCCTGGCTGACCTCTCGCCTCACGGCTCCTACCTTCCCCTGTGAGGTCCAGTATGGTGTCGTCTTCCCCTCGCTCGTCAGAAACCACTGCTCTGTAAATTCCTTTGTCATTTTTGGAAAACTGGAAAGTGGGATGAGAGATGTGTCAGAATGGGTTCTAGGAGGAGTGGTGGACAGCCAGTTAGGTGGCCTGGGCTCCAGGCCTGCCCCCAACTCTCAGGTGGGGCCCTTCCCCTCCCTGAGCCTTGGTTTACTGCCCTGGCTTGGGACATCTCTAAGGCTCTTTCCAGCACCCTTAGATTCCTAGTCCAGGGCTTGTCTGGGCCTGGGGAGGGAGCAGGGTAGGGGAGCTGAGGGCAGAAACAATCACACTCCCCCCACTTGGATTCACTGACAGCTGCTCTGAGCACAACTTGGCCAGCCCTCCCAAGGCCAGCCCTCCCACTGAGCTTGTCTGAACCTGGCATACCCTTCGCTCACCAGGAGGCCCTGGATGGGGGGATACCCCCGCCTGCTGCACTTCCCCAGAAGAAAGTATGTTTTCTTTTGCTCAGAACAGGAGGGCCCTTCTTTTGTGATACACATTTGTCAGTCCCAAATTAAACCTGAAGTAACACTCGACAAAGAGAGAACTTGGGCTGTGCTTTTAAGGCAAGGTCCAGAGATCAGAAGTGACCACTCATGACCAGGCCCCTCCGAGGTCCTTCCCCCTTGGACGATCTCCATATAGTGGGTTGGGGCAGGATCCAAGGCAGAGGCAGCTCTTAACTTGGGGATTGGAACCTGGGGCAGGTGATCACAGCAGCTTTTCACCCCACTTGTCAGCCTTGTGTCTTCACAGTGAAACCCTCCAAGCCTCTGTATACTCATCTGTAAAATAGTGGCACAACCCTTGCCCTGCCTCCACGTGACAGCTGCTGTGAGGATCAAGGGTGGTGAGCCTTTGGAAGCCAGAAAATTGGCACCGTGGTATGGATTATTATAATAAAACTTCATAGCTATTAAGCACCTACTTATCAGCATGCCCTGTTGGTGGAGCTTGCATGGTGGTGACAAAGGCCAACTTGGCATCATCCTGGCCAGGATTTGGGAGGAAATCCTGAGATCATTATTTCCTTCCTCATCAGCAAACAAATGTATGTTTGCTGCAGTCTTCCCTGACACCCAGTGAAGCCACAGAAACCAGCAGCCAGGTAGAAAAATATTGACGGTTTAAGAGCAAACCTTGTGTATCTTTCTTAACCATTCCTCCAAAGGTTGTGAGGAGGACTTGGGTGGGACAATGAGCTCCAGCCTCGATTGACATGAGACATGCTTCTTGTACTAACCCTAGACTGTTAGGGAGGAAGGAAATGTGTAGACAGCATCCCTTCCCACCCACTCATACTACAGATGAGAGCCGAGGTGGGAGAGGGACAATGCCTAGCCCAAGCCTGCCCCGTCACTGGCAGGGCCAGTACTGGAGACCAAGCAAAAGGAAAAATCAATAATACTGATTCTGTTTCTATCGAAATGTCTGGTGTTTTTGTGGCCTTTTTTTGGCATTGATTTTGTTATTTTTTTAAAGTTGCATAAATATTACTCATCTTGATCACTGAGTTTTTAGGTGCCTCTTACATTTTGTACCTGGGGTGAGCATCTCACATACCCTGCTCTAGTCCAGGCCCTGCTCCCGACTCCCAGCCCAGTGCTCTTGACGCTGCCCAGCTTGCAGCTGGCCGAGAGGGTGAGCCCTGAAGCTAGAGCCGCACTTACCTCTTCGAAGCAGAGAAGTCCTTCTCCAGTCTGCGGGTCATACTGACCGTCTGGCACCTCCATCCTCTGGAAGAACCACTGAAAGCGAGTCTCCTTCTTGGTGTTGGTCACCTGAGGAAGGTGGGCAATGAAGAGACTCTATTAGGCTTTCTTTCTTTTTAAGAACAAACATACACAAATCCCCACTTCCGGGCATCTTGGCCAACTCCTTCCTTACACCATGCGTCTCCTCTGCTGCCTTCTGGACCCTGAGTTTTTGCTAATAGTATTTCCACTGCCTCTTGATCCCTGCCCTACTCAATTCTCCTTGTAAATGCCCCCCACTTCTTACATGACTCAGTTAAATGTCATCACCTCCAGGAAGCCTTCCTCCAAGCACCCCAGCGTGCTCCCCCAGCGTGGTGAATCAATTTCTTGCATGTATCTGGATCGAACATGAGGCAGGCTGTTTTCCAATGATCCTGTTTTGGGTCTTGTGGGTCTCAGAGGCCTCTGTATACCTGATACCTCAAGGAGTGTCTGGTGAATAGTAGCTGCTTTTTGTGACCTAATTCACATTTGTGAATGTGCTTCTGGGGGAGCAACTATCCCACTTTGTCCTTCTCCAGTTATATAAAGAGGCTGGAGGGCCTGAGCAGGACCTCCAGCTTTGGAGTCAGACAGGGGTGGTTAAAACCTGGGTTGTCAGCTGGGCACAGTAGCTCATATCTGTAGTCTTACCACTGTGGGAGGCCGAGGTAGTTGGAGCCTGAGCAAAAGTGAGACCTCATCTTTACTAAAAATAGAAAAATTAGCCAGGTGTTGTGGCAGGCATCAGTTGTCCCAGCTACTGGGAGGCTGAGGCAAGAGTAAAACTTGAGCCAAAGAGATTGAGGTTGCTGCGAGCTATGATGATGCCTCCGAACTCTACACAGGGCGACAGAAACTCTATCTCAGAAAAACAAAACAAAACCCCTCAAAAACTGGGGCTGTCCTTCTTACTGTGTGGTCTTGAGTTATTTCTCCCACTAGTTTGCTCCCCCCCAAAGTGGGGATCGTAATGCCTATCTCACTGATGAGTGTGGTGCAGATGAAATAAAATAACACACAGTAACTGTCAAGGCTAATAATAAACACAGAGACACCCCCTCAAGGTATAGACCCCCACGGGCTCCCAGACACCTTAGTCTCTCCAAGACCCTTCTGGAGCCCCAGGGATCTAGCTTGAGGCTGATCCAACTAACTCTAGTCCTGCTCCCCGGCTCTGTGAGGGTGGGCTTGTTTTTCAAGTTAAACACAGTCTCCCTGGGGCTACTTTGCCCTTATGGGATCAGCTAAGCACAGGGGGTGGGTGGGTAGGGGCAGACTCTGGGCTTGAGGATAAGCCACAGGCCCCACCCCACTGGGCCTGGGGCAGGGGAGGAGGCAAGATGGGGACTTGCCTTGCAGGTCAGCTGCACTTGGCAGTCCTCCGTGACCTTCCACTGCAAAGGCTCCTGGAAATAGGGACCTGCAGATACATGCAAAGCAAACAACACACCGTCAGGATGCTGGGCATGGCCAGGGCGCCCCCTGGAGGCCAAATAAGGGAAGCTAGCCAGGCAGGGGACAACTTATGGACACTGTCCCCTCAGAAAATGCCCCCGCCAGGTGGGGACTGTGTGAGGCAAGAGAGGGCCTTTGGGTGGGAAAATTTAAGGAGGCTGTTGCTCTCAGGGTTGGGCAAATACTGTTTTGTTCTGGCATGGGGACAGAACTGGACCAAACTGCAGTGTACCTCCTTGTGGTGCCAGGAGGGAAGGGGGTCCCATTAACACCCCCAGTCCAGCAGTTCTCCAGCATTGGCCAGTGGCCAAGGCATTTGGTTGAGCTTCACCTCTTACCCTGTTTTTTTTTTTTTCTTTTTTTGCAGTTTTTGGCCGGGGCCAGGCTTGAGCCCACCACCCCCAGTATATGGGGCCAGAGCCTTGAGCTCCTTGAGCTCCTTGAGCCACAGGCGCCGCCCCACCTCTTACCCTGTTTTCTCTTCCAGTCTCTTCTCTTGGCATCTGCCTTCCTCAGAAGTTGGTCAAAATCTGTGAACACAGAGGGAGAAACTGGCATGAGTAGGGAGGAGTGAATGTCCAGAGAGGGAACGCTGGGAGGGACAGAGGCCGAGTCAAGTGCAAGGGGAGGCGCGGGCGGGTGGGGGAGCACTGGGTGGGCGGGGGGCACATGGGCTGACCGTCATCCACCAGAGTCAAGGTGATCTGGTTTTTAGCTTTTCCGTCTTGGAGCTGAGCTGTATATGACCCTTTGTCTGCCTCTGAGAAGTTCTCCATGATCACTTCCACCAGGCCTTTCTCTCGGTCAAAATTGATTTTACGGTTCTGAGAAGAACAACCCCGCAGAGTCATTTTTGCACTTTTCCTATTCTGGGAATTTTGGTTCGAGGTGCACATTGGAGTGTAGTTGGACTTGGGGGTGGTGTGTATAGAGTTCACAGACAGGTGAAGGGAGCAGCTTAAGGCCATAAGACCCACAGGGGGTGGACAGGAGTCTCTCATCAGAGGCAGCACCCTTTCTCTATAACACCTGGTTATTTAGTCCAACTGGGCTATTTAGGCTGCCTCACATATTTTCTTTCATTCTTATGTGTCATAGGACCCTTGATGTATATAACACATATATTCTGATGGCTGCTTTGCCATCTGGTGATGAAGTTCACAGATGATGTGAGCTTGAATCATGAGTCTCCCTTGAGATTGAAATTGCCATGTCTGCAGGTAAAAGAACCATTGAATCTGTAATCCTCGCACTCTGGGAGATTGAGGAGGGTGAATTGCCTGAGATCACAGGTTCAAGACCAGCCTGAGCAAGAGTGAGACACTGTCTCTAAAAAAATAGCCAGGCATTGTGGTGGGTGCCTATAGTCCCAGCTACTTGGGAGACTGAGGCAAGAGGATCATTTGTGCCCAAGAGTCTGAGGTTGCTGTGAGCTATGATGCTCATAGCAGGATGACAAAGTGAGACTCTGCCAAGAAAGAAAGAAAGAAAGAAAGAAAGAAAGAAAGAAAGAAAGAAAGAAAGAAAGAAAGAATTGAATATCAGTAAATCACATGGCTCAATCTAATACAACCTGCCTACATATATGATTAAAAAATATAATACTGTAATTGTAATATAAAGAAGAAATAAAAGTCATTATAATAAAATATCATGTATTATGTTGCACTGATGATACTGCTCTAATTAATAATGAAATGGTTTGAATTTAAGAGAAGAAGCAAAAAGATCAGAAGCTTTTCTGTACACAAACAGGAGAATGAATAAATGAGCATAGGTAAAGTGGCTGACAGAATAAAAATTCTCCATTCCCTGAACATTAAGATTGCCAAAAAATATGTGTATTTAAACCCCCACACAGGGTCAGGGTCTAGGCTTGGGTAATTATAAGCATGAATGTAGGGGGGGGGGGGTTATCTTAAGAATGTCTGGTGGGGTAATCAGAAGTTGTGGGGATGTGGGGAAGTCTTTGTTCGTGGGAGTGAACCTTGCATGGGGCAGCATCTAGTGTCCCTGCCACCTCCCCAACTATGTTCCAAAAGCCAGGTGCCCTAGACCCCCATCACTGGACAGCAGCGAGCACAGCCTTTTCTGACATGCCCCCTGGGGGAGGTGCCTGTAGAGCATCACTGGCTGGTGAGGCTGCGCCCCAGGCAGGGGAGCTTCGTTTAGGGCAGTGGTTCTCAACCTGTGGGTCGCAACCCACAGGAACTGTATTTAAATGGCTGTGGCATTAGGAAGGTTGAGAACCACTGGCTTAGGGTTTGTGAGTGCCCAATTACCGGGGAGCTGAAGATCTCCTTCTGGTTGAAGATTAGGTGCAGCTCAGCTGCTGGAGATAACTTTTCGACTTCCAGCCAAAGCCGCACCTCTCCTCGCTCGAGGATGTCAACGTTCCAGCCGGAGATGAGTTTGATCACTGGGAAGCACAGGATGGGAAGGGGCTGGGTGCCCCCTGTCCATTCCCCTCTCCCCACCAGCCCCTCCTTGAGCAGGCTCTTAGGCATTTGACACACAAGACGCTTGGAGAGCTTGCAGAATTGTGTCTGGAGTGGGGGTCTGAGGAGGGCTGTCTGCATGCGCATTCTAAATTTCATTAGTCTCAGGGAAGCATCTCCTCTTCTAAGAGCTCTGAGGCTGTGGCGTGCAGCCTGGCTGGGCATGGATCCCCGAGGGCTTTCAAATACACTGGAGGGGATTCTGGGGCATGGCCTGGGCATCAGGATTTTGAAAAGCTCTCAGGGTAATTCTCATACGTATCCAAGTTTGTGACTCTCTGCTCCAGGCAGTGAGGTTTATATGATCCAAAATCCCAATGGCCAGGGAGACAGTAGGAATTATTCTAAAAAGAAGAAACCCTCCACACTCCCCTCCCAGGCGGCTCCTCTGCTGTCTGGCTGCTTATCTCCTTTCATGACTCCTGGGCTCTCGGGCCTTCAAGCCCCGTGAC
The DNA here is from genome assembly GCA_963574355.1 of Loris lydekkerianus. Lineage (NCBI taxonomy): Eukaryota > Metazoa > Chordata > Mammalia > Primates > Lorisidae > Loris > Loris lydekkerianus. Next base: position 84,482 of record CAUYPK010163095.1, on the reverse strand, counting down.
TCCCCCATCCTCTGCCTCCTGGGTTATCTTCTGGCTCTCGGCCTAACTTGGTTCTGCTCAGACCACTCTGGTGGTCCCCATGGGAGCTGCACAATGCTGGCGGCTGGGACTGCTTACCTGGGTTTCTGATCTCCTGACTCAACTTCTTCAGCTTCTCCAGCTCTGCAACAGGGAGAAGCAAGGAAGAAAGCAGAGAGAGTGAATTGTCCAGACCAGGGGTTTCCACAGGAGCCATCCTAGGGTCCCATGCAGAGTGAAAGTCCCAAGAGAGACCCCCAACTTGGGCTCCATAAGGGTTGATGATGTGCACTGTGGGCCTTTGTCTTGGGGTGCCAAGGGAGGTGCCGGGGCTGCTGCTGGCCACCCTAAGATTGTGTCTTCTCCCTGTCCTTCAAGGCCTGTCCTTCAAGTCTCACCCCATAGAAGCACCTACTATGCATCACACTCAGTATTATCTCCTAAGTGCTCGCAGGATGCTGTGGGCAGAGTGTCACTGTCCACTTCCAGGATACTCCAAGCCCACTGATGCCAGAGCCCCACTGCTCACCCACTGAGATATGCAGTTGTAGCGTCTGAGGGTCTGTACCACACTCTGAGCACTTCAGTCCAGAAGTTTCTGGGCTGTTTTACAGAATGCTATCTCATTTTCTGACTACTTTTTGTTGTTGTTGTTTGAGACAGAGTCTCAAGCTGTCACCCTGGGTTGAGTGCTGTGGTGTCACAGCTCACAGCAACCTCAAACTCTTGGGCTTAAGCGATTCTCTTGCCTCAGCCTCCCAAGTAGCTGGGACTACAGGTGCCCGCCACAACACTCAGCTATTTTTTCTATTTTTTTTTTTTTGAGACAGAGCCTCAAGCTGTCGCCCTGGGTAGAGTGCTGTGGCATTACAGCTCACAGCAACCTCCAACTCCTGGGCTCAAGTGATTCTCCTGCCTCTGCCTCCCAAGTAGCTGGGATTATAGGCATCCGCCACAACACCCGGCTATTTTTTGGTTGCAGCCGGGCTGGATTTGAACCTGCCAGCTCAGGTATATGTGGCTGGCGCCTTTGCCCCTTGAGCCACAGGCGCCAAGCCTATTTTTTTCTTTTTTTGGTTGCAGTTGTCATTGTTGTTTAGCAGGCCCGGGGTCAGATTCGAACCTGCCACCTTTGATGTATGTGGCCAGCACCCTGCAGAATGAGCCATGGGCTCTGCCTGCTGACCACTTCTTTGTGTTAGGTTTCTCTCTCCCACTAAGGTGAGCTCTGAACCTACACGAGTGTCTGACACACAGTAGGTACTGAATAAATATATATTGTGTAGGTGAATTGGCAGGAGCAGAGCCCATGCCTCACTTTCCTTTGGAAGACCCACAGTCCTTAGCATGATGAGTAAAGACTCATGGTAAGCTCGTGGTCAAAAATAAAAATGACTCCATCACTTTGCATTACAACATTCTTTAAATTGGGGCAGCGAGAGATTATAATCCCCCTTTATAGGTGAGGAAGCTGAGGTCTGTTTGCCTAGGCTCAAACAGCCAGCAAATTATGCAACTGGAATTGGAACCTTGGGCTTCTGCTTCTTTTTTTCTTTTTTTGAGACAGAGCCTCAAGCTGTCACCCTGGGTAGAGTGCTGTGGCATTACAGCTCACAGCAACCTCCAACTCCTGGGCTCAAGCGATTCTCCTGCCTCCACCTCCCAAGTAGCTGGGACTACAGGCACCCGCCACAATGCCCAGCTATTTTTTGGTTGCGGCCGTCATTGTTGTTTGGCGGGCCCAGGCTGGATTCGAACCCAACAGCTCTAGTATATGTGGCTGGCGCCTTAGCTGCTTGAGCCACAGGCACCGAGTTTGGGCTTCTGCTTAACAGGACCAAAGGGCCTCCTGTGTAAAGGACCCAGAAGACATAGGCCAGTTGCTATGGAGATAGCAGAGAGTGTGTCTCATTAGTCATGAGCATGGGTTTTGGTTTAGTTTAATTTATCAACACAGATGGTCCTTTGGATGTGGTGTAACTCTCTGCTTAGCCACAGTCCCCACTGCTTCCTAGTGTCAGCTTCGTTTCTCAGACCAGCTGCTGCTTGCAGTTTGTCATCACATCTGCATGCACTATTGCCATTCCTAGGCTATAGAAGGAAGGAAAATAATTCTTTCCTCTTTGCCATTACCAAAAGTAGGAAAGTGAAAGAAAGATGAGAAGGCTGTGAATTCCACCAGGCAGGGATTTTTGCCTGTCGAGTTCACTGATGTAGTATCAGGGCATAGGAGAGTACCCAGCATGTGGTAGGTGCTTGATAGATATTTATTGATTGACTAACTGAATGAGTGGGTGAAAATTGTCACTTTTCTCATTTTTGTTGCCCTTCCTGGCCTCTTTGGATGTTGCATTTGGGACTCGTGGTCTGGGACCGTTCCTCTAGGGAGATGGCAGGGGCTGAGGGCATGGGCATTACCTTCCTCAGTCAGCGTGTGGCTTGCTGAGATGTCTTCATCAGCATCGGTCACCACCACTGAGTAAGTGCCCAAGTCCTCAAGGCCAGGTTCCTTCAGGATGACCTTGGACCTGGCCGAGAGAGGAGAGTAGAGGCTCTGTGAGGAGCTCCTTGGCCTTGTGTGTTGGAGGCCTGAGGACTGGATGATCTCGCCACCTTCAGTGGCCCTGTACCCCCCTCCTAAAGCCCAGCTTCCTGCAATGAAGGCTCCAAAGTCAAGAGCAGAGGAAGCTGAGTCCGGAGAACTTGCAAGAGCAAGACTCTGGCATCCAGGTTACAAACCAAGTCCTGAGTGTCTCTTCAGAGGTGCTGCAGCAGCAGCAAAATCCCACAAAGAATGGCACCAATTTAGACCCTTAATTCACACTCTCCACCCTTGTCGGTGAGAAGGCAGTCAGCATCCTCCGTGGAAGACCAGGCAGTACCTTTCACCAGTCACCTGAATCCCCTCTCTGGTTTCACTCATGTGTTCTGCCAACTTCTCTGACAGTATGTGGCACCTGTTTCTACTCTCCCCTCACTTACTTGTTATCTTTATCCTCAATCTTGACCCGCTGGGGGTCTGGTGGACCCTTGTAGTCTTTGGACCACTGAAACTCTGAGGAGTCAGGAGCTTCCGGGGCTTCGAAAGCCAAGTAGATAAAGCCCTCTTCGTCCACACCGACCTCAATCTCCCGGGCTTCTGAGGGCAAGATCCAACAGAGGATACAGGACATTGATACATAATAAACCTCCCCAGCTTAAAGCTTCCGGCACCTGCCCGTCACACTTGAATAAGATAATAAACTTGACTTCTTGCTATGGCTGCCAAGGCCTTACATGCTCTGGCTCCTTTTCAGGTCAAATGTCACCTCCTCTGAGAGGCCCCGCCTGACTGCCTGAACCAAGTAACTCTGCCCCACCCTACGCCATGTTGTATTTCCTTTATAACCTGTGTCACTGTCTTACTCACCTTCCTGATTCGTTTTTTGTCCCTCTGCTCCCCACCTCACTCTATACAGCAGAGCAGTGACCTTGCCTTCTCATTCACTCCTGACTCCCCAGTGCAATGTGGGTTTCAAATATTAGTTGAATAAATGTATAATTAAAAGAATGGAAAGAATGGGTGGTGCCTGTGGCTCAAAGGAGTAGGACACTGGCCCCATATACCAGAGGTGGTGGGTTCAAACCCAGTCCCGGCCAAAAAAAAATGCAAAAAGAAAAAAAAGAATGGAAAGAGAATGAGCTTTATAGCTAAGAGAGCTGAGCGATGCTATCATATACTAGTTGTGTGAACTGAACATGAGCTATAATAAAATCAGTTCTAGGGCGGCACCCGTAGCTCAGTGGGTAGAGCACCGGCCACATACACTGAGGCTGGCAGGTTTGATCCCCGTCCGGGCCAGCTAAAACAACAATGACAACTGCAACAAAAAAATGGCTGGACATTGTGGTGGGTGCTTGTAGTCCCAGCTACTTGGGAGGCTGAGGTAAGAGACTCACTTAAGAGCTTAAGCTCAAGAGTTGGAGGTTGCTATGAGCTATGATGCCACAACACTCTACCCAGGGTGACAGCTTGGGACTGTCGCAAAAAAAAAAAAAAAAAATAAAAATAAGTTCTAAAGGGGGCAGAATGACCATTTCCTTGGGACCGGGGAGGTGTGAGGACCTAGCGTGGCATCACACTTGTCTCACCTCACCTTGAGCTCCACCTGAGCTCCATGGCACAGCTCAGCAGCAGCGCTGACACCCCCGGCCACACTCACCTGGCTTGTCCTGCAGGAGCACAGGATCAGTGGGCAGAGACGGCTGCCCCAGACCTGCTGAGTTCATGGCCTGCACCTGGAACACGTAACTCTTTCCTGGCTGCAAGTCAGAAACCTGGGGGCATGGAGGGGAGGCAGGAATGAGGGCAGAGGGACTTACTCTTCCCTAAAGCCTGGCCTCGAGGTGCGGGGATCCACTCATTTGTGGACCCCTGATGAGGGCGTAGGCTGACTGGGGGGAGGGGCAGGCAAGGAGCACATCCCTCTCTTGAGTTCCAGGTCCCAGTTCCAAGGTTTTCACCAGCCTCTCCACCTGGGTAACCTCCCAGGCACGTGGCACCTGGAACTCCACCCCTGAATCTGAACACTTCATCCGCCTCCCAACAAGAACACCCGCTCCCTTCCTGTATCCGGGTCTTTCCCTGCGACACAGCTACCCTCTAATACTCGGGAGAGGTCCAGGGGCATCTGGGACATCCTTTTATTGAGGCCTCCTGCTCAACCAGCAGTTCTCTCTCTCTTTCTTTCTTTTATTGAGACAGTCTCCCTTGGTCACCCTCAGTAGAGTGTTGTGGTGTCACAGCTCACAGCAACCTCAAACTCCTGGGCTCAAGTGATTCTCTTGCGTCAGCCTCTCGAGTAGCTGGGACTACAGGCACCTACCACAACACCTCGGCAGTTTTTAGAGATGAGGGTCTCACTCTTGCTCAGGCCAGTCTTGAACTCTTGAGCTCAGGCAATCCACCCACCTTGGCTTCCCACAGTGCTAGGATTACAGGCATGAGCTACAGCACCATGCCCCGATTTCATTTTCTTAGCATTTCTTGAATGTGGCCACTTCCTTCAAGGGCCCAGCCATGGCCTTGACTGACCTTTTCTTTCTTTCTTTCTTTCTTTTTTTTTTTTTTTTTTGCAGTTTTTGGCCAGGGCTGGGTTTGAACCCGCCACCTCTGGCATATGGGGCCGACATCCTACCTCTTTGAGCCACAGGCGCCGCCCATGACTGACATTTCTTTCTCCTCTCCTGAACCAGTCTGGCTGCTTCCTAAATGGCATCTCTGCCCTGGGTGCTTCTGTGGGGTCAAGTTTCCAAGTTTAGTGCCCAATGCTCCCTTGACCTGGCCTGAGCCTGCTGTCCTCCTCTCACTCCAGCATCAGCCCTCAGGGTCCCCATGCTCCTCACATTATTTGTCCCTGCCTTTGACCTTGGACCTCCCCTCCTGGTCTAGCTGACTTCAACTTACCCTTTGCTGCTTAGCTCAGGCAGGTGCAAGGCTCCAGGGACCATCTCTGACCTTTCTTTTGGAACTCCCAGAATTCCTAAAACCCTGCCCCCTCAATTGTAGCATTTATCACACGATATTGTAATTACCTGCTACCCAACAACTGGGACTTATTTAGCTTTTCATATCTAGGACCTAGTCCAGACCTGGCACTGAGTAGACGTCAAGAAGCGTTTAGTGAGGCTGGGTGCAGTGGCACATGCCTGTAATCCCAGCATTTTGGGAGGCTGAGGCAGGTGGATTGCCTAAGCTCACGAGTTCGAGACCAGCCGGAGCAAGAGTGAGACCCGGTCTCTAAAAACAGCCAGGTGTTGTGGTGGGTGCTGTAATCCTAGCTAGTTTCCAGGCTGAGGCAAAAGGATCACTTGAACCCAGGAATTTGAGGTTGCTGTGAGCTATGATGACACAGTACTCAATAGAGAGCGACAAAGTGAGACTCTGTCTCAAAAAAAAAAAAGTGTTTAGCGAATGCTTGAGTGAGTGAACGATGGCCAGGCATCCTTATGTAACAGCTGGCTACAAGTCACCAGGTCTGTCCTGCCCTGGCTGGGTGTCAACCTATGTGCTGAGATAGAGACCATCTTCGCAGGTGAGAGCTTTGCAGAATCTCAGAGGATTCCAGGGGTCCAGACACATCCTCCTTCATTCTGCCTTAAATGTCCTCGATTTCACTTTTACAAAATTAGAGTATTTCTTTTCTGGTTATAAAAGTAACGCAGGCTTGTTGGAAAAAATGTAAAGCAATAGAGAAGATATAAAATGAAGAATTAAACTCCTTCGCCAGTCCTATGCCCAGAGATGACCAAAATGAACAATTCAGAAAAATACTTTTAGACTTTTAAATGCACAGAAATGTGGTATGTGTCATATTCTATTTTTAATTTTTATTTTATTTACTTATTTATTTATTTATTTATTTATTTATTTATTTATTTATGACAGAGCCTCAAGCTGTCACCCTGGGTAGAGTGCTATAGCATCACAGCTCACAGCAACCTCCAACTCCTGGGCTTAAGCGATTCTCCGGCCTCCGCCTCCCAAGTAGCTGGGACTACAGGTGTCCACCACAACGCCCGGCTATTTTTTGGTTGCAGCCATCATTGTTGTTTGGCAGGCCCGGACTGGATTCAAACCCACCAGCTCAGGTGTATGTGGCTGGTGCCTTAGCTGCTTGAGCCACAGGCGCCGAGCCATATTCTATTTTTTAGTATCTCATTCCTTTTTTTTTTTTTTTGGTGAGACAGAGTCTCAAGCTGTCACCCTGGGTAGAGAGCGCCATGGTGTCATAGCTCACAGCAACCTCCAACTCGGGCTTAAATGATCCCTTTGTCTCAGTTTTTCTATTTTTACTAGAGACAAGGTCTCGCTTCTCGCTCTTGGCTCAGGCTGGTCTTGAACCTGTGAGCTCAAACAACCCACCTGTCTCGGCCTCACAGAGTGTGCACCTGGCCAGTATCTTATTCTATCCATATAATTTTGAGCCTGCATTCTTCCCTCCTGGTACTCACTAAGGGAATTCAAATGAGTGATCTCCAAAACTGTACACTGCCTCTGCCTGCTGGGGAAAGACACCTCAGGAAAACAGGCTCAAGGAAATCGTCCTTCTCTCTGTACAGGTGCAGAAAATGAAAACTAATCAACATCTCAGGGCCATCCTTAATCTTTACAGATGTCCCTTCGATCAAAGAGGCCCGTGGGACAGCTCTGAGTGTGGAGCGATAGGTAGCCTGAGGCCGTGGTCTTCAGTGACCTGGAAGGCTGTAGTCCTGACTGATTGTCTAAGTTAGTAATTTGTGTCCCCTAACAATGCCTCAAGAGACATCTTTGTTTTAGGACTTGCACAAATACTTCTGAGTGGTCTTTGTTATGTTACCCTGTGTTCTTTTCTCTACACCATCACTACGGGAGGATAAAACCAGTGGTTCTGCTAGATGTCTTAATGTAATGTGATATATGTAATTATGCTATCTGTCATAAAAACTTCCTACTTTGTATCCTGCTTTGTTTTTCTTAGCCACGTGTGATGCATACATTTTTATGCTAATATATACATGTAGTTCCGCCTCATATTTATTTATTTATAGAAATAGGGTCTTGCCCTGTCATCCAGGGCAAAAGTAGCTGGGACTAGTCCATTCTCGGATAATTTTTCCATGTTTTGTAGAGTCAGGGTCTCACTACGTTTCTCAGGTAGGCCTTGAACTCTTGGCCTCCACTTGGACTCTCAAAGTTCTGGGATTATAGGAGTAAGCTACTGCTCTTATTCTTTAGATAATACTAGGTGCCATGGACGTCTGCTTTAAGGATACACAGTGATTACTTTAAGCAACCGCCCTACTGATGGACACTTAAGTTGTTTTCGACTTTTGCCATTATAACCAATGCTACAGTGAGTGTCACTGCCCTGTGATCTTTCCACATTTGCCTGATTATTTCTCTATAATTCAATTCTAGAAGGACAATTCCTGGTTCACAGATATGCACATGTAAATGCTCATATACCTGGATGATTACCAAGTGAGTTTTTAGGGAGGCGTCTGCCTGGTGTGGAGCAGGATAAGGCCATTAGCCAGCCTGACCTACTACCAACTCGCTGTGTGACTTTAGGTAAGTCACTCTCCCTCTCTGGTCCTCTGTCTCCATTCAGTGAGGATGGCAATCTCTGAAGGTCCTTCCCACTCTGACGTTCTATAGTTCTGTTATGTTCTGTGGCAGGGAAAGCTCAGAGCCAGCCAGAAGACAAAGGGGCAGGAACTCACCCTTAGGTGGGTGCCAGAGATGGGGTCTGAAGTGACTGGCTTCCACTGCTTAGAGCCTTCCTCATGGAAGCTGATATGGTAACCTGTGACCGGCCCAGCCCCCGTGTAGAGCGGGGGCTCCCACTGTAGCATCAGGGAGGTGGCCCGCACCTCGGTTGCCTGCACGTCGTATGGGGGACCTGTGGGAGATGAGAGAGAGGCAGCGATGCAGGAGTTGGCACCCAGGCAACCAGCCAGCCAGCCAGCTGGCCATTCAGACAGAGGGACAGTGAGGCAAGTGGTCCGTCAGCAAGCATGTCAGTCAAGCCTGGAAGTGTAGCAGGTACCTGAGAAAGCTTGGCTCTGGGCCTGATTAGGGTTAATGCTTCAAAATGTGCTCAGCATCCCCTCTTCCCAGGAGCTTCCCCAACTTTCCCTGGCCCTATCCCGGACAGCATTTATCCTTCTAAAGTCTTCACCATTTCAGTGTTTAGTGGCGGGTGTGTAGGGCGTGACCTCCCAACAGACTGCCAGACTGTTGCAGTTCCACCCTTTCTAGCTATGAGCACTCTGGGCAAGTTACTCAACCTCGGTGTTCCTGTCTCCTCATCTGTAAAATGGGCATAATGGCAGATCTTATAGTACTGCTGGGAACATCAGTGAGATAATGTGTCAAAAGTGTCTGGTGTATATTAAGTACCTAAATATTAGCTGATTAGAATCGTTATCTGAAGCATCATGCATTGTCATTATCAATCATACTCAGGTAAAGGTTTTGTGTAGAAAACACTACTGAGCTAGACAGAGTGATGGGAGGTTGTGGCTGTTCCTTCCTAGGCAGGAGGGGACAGGCTTATTGGTGAGCAGCTTACAGGGTTCTGGCAGGAGCATGGAGGGATTTGTTCAGGACTAAGGGGCTCCTAAGGAAATGGGGAACGGCCCAGGCAAAACAGCACCAATCTGTCAGTCTGTGCCCAGAAGCAGAGATCAGAGATTGTGTCGAGTCGGGGAACAGTTTGTATGATGGCCCAGGTCAGGGGTCTAAGGCAGGGTTAGGACTCAGTCCGTGTCAGGGATTGCAGGGTTCGTTTGTGGAAGGCCCCGGGGCCTGGGACGTCGGAGCAGGCCTCCATACACCAACGGCGCAGCAGTATTCAGATGTTGGTTAGGTCTAGGGAGGGAGGATGGGCTGGCACCGGACTCCTGGCCTCAGGCCTCTCACCTGGTTGGGGCATCGTCCACTCCTTGCACTCAAACAGGCTGCTGGGTGCTGACAGCTCGCCAACCCCTGCCCAGTTTACAGCTCGGGCACGGAACTCATAGAAGTGGCCTTCTTGAAGGTCACTGACCTTGAAGAGCAGAAACATGGACCATGAGGTGGAGCTGGGGGGGCAAAGAGGTGGGGCAGTGGCGGGGAGCAAACCCAGCAGGAGGTCTGAGGGGCCTTTGACAGGGCTGTCCACAGTGGGGCCTCCCTGGAGGGAGAGTGGGGTGACCGAGGCAGGGAACCCCAGGTCCCTTCCGGCTCAGCCTCAGTCCTGCACGTCTCCAGGCCCAGCCTTGCCTTGCAGACCCGGGTGGGGACCGGCTGCTGGTTGACTGCGTGCCAGTCCAGCTCCTCAGAGTCGTGCTGGTCCAGGAAGTAGCCCAAGATTTTGCCACCTCCACGACGCCTGGGGGGTTTCCACCCGATGACCATTTCATTCTTTCCGCAGTTCAGGAGAACAAAGTCATATGGGGCGGATGGGGTAGCTGTGGGGAGGCAGGGAGGTGAGGACAGCTGCCCTCTGGGGTGGCTGAATTGGGCAGTGGGGACTGAGAAAGCCAAGCAGCCTTCCTTAGTGGATACCCACCCTGCTCCGGGGGTTGTGCCCTGGGCCAGCAGCATCTGTCCCCCTGTTGGGCACCTGGGCCTCAGGTTTCTGGGCCCAGGGCCTTCCCACCCCTCAGAGTTGATCAGGTCTCATCCCATGGCCTTAAGCTACTGTTTCTTCTTCCGAAAGGAAAGGGTGCTTAGCACCAGCTCTGGTACCTTTCCCAGGGCTTATGTCCCAATTGGACCCTGGGATTAGACCCTGTAGGACATGGTCACAAGGTCCCCACTCCCTGCTCTCGCACTTACCCAGGGCCTGTTTCACCCTGATGGGTTCAGTGGCGGCTGAGCTCTCACCTACCCCGGCCTCGCTGACCGACCTGACACAAAACTCATACTCTTTCCCCGTCCTCAGCCCAGGAACCGTGAACCTGGGAAAGAAATGTGCAGCCTTCAGGGATGGCTGAACAGCACAGAGACATTCCTGAACTTTCTAGAACAACCTTGTGGGATAAGTGGCCACCAGCATGGTAGGATTTGAGGGTTCTTGGCCAGTTCTTACCTAAAAATATTGCCCCTGGTCCCACAGTGATGCCTGAAATGGAACCAACAGGGACATAGTCCTTACAGTCTTAAGGGATGTTTGCTCTTCTGGGCCCACTGTAAAAATGCAAATATGCTGGGAAAGGTGCCAAGTTAACCCCACAGTGGACGTGGTACATCTTCACGACTTTGGGGCTTGTCCTTAAAAAAGAACAAGTGGTGGCCTTTCTTGTCGTGACAATAGGGGCCCATCACTATGTATGGAAAAAGTATCTTGCTTTGTAAACCTTCTCACTCTGTAAGCTTGGATCTTGCTCATACTCTGTAAACTTCTCTTTCTCTTTCTCAATAAACTTCATTTCACGCTTTGAAAACAAGTGGCTGTGATTCAAAAACACAAAGTCAGGCCAGATGCAGTGGCTCACGCCTGTAATCACTGCACTCTGAGAGGCCAAGGCAGGTGGTTTGCTTGAGCTCAGGAGTTCGAGATCAGCCAGAGCAAGCACAAGACCCATCTCTAAAAATAGCCTGGTGTTGTGGCGGGTACCTGTAGTTCCCGCTACTTGGGAGGACGCTGAGGCAGAAGGATCTCTTGAACTCAGGAGTTTGAGGTTGCTGTGAGCTATGATGAAGCATCAGCACTCTACTGAGGGCGACAGAGTGAGACCCTGTCTCAAAAAACCCAAAAAACAAAAACCCACAAAGTCCTTTTAAAGACCCCAAAGAGAATTGTCATCCAGAGGAATACCATGTACCAGGACACTCTGGCTTAGACAAAAATGTCCTTCTCATCCTGCCTATTCTGCTAAAACCCAAATTGTAGACCTCTTTCTCCCTTTTCATTGATTAGCATTTTCCTATAGCAAAATCTTGGCATGATTTACATCCTTGGGAGCTCCTGACAACCTTGAACCATAGCAGCACACTCTAAAACTCACTGTGCATGTTATCAACAGGGTATTCGTCACAGCGCCCTCTAGGGAAGGTATTGTTACTTATCTCTCCTCTGGAGATGAGCCCTGAGTGCTGGAATATGGGAGGGGAAGGGCTCCCAAGAAGGCCAGACCTGTTTTGAAGAGCCCATGGCTGAGCAGGGCACACCCTAAGCCAGAGCTAGGTCTCCTGAGCTCCAGTGCAGCACCTTCCCCCTCATTCATTCAACATTTTTTTAGCCTTTCCTATTAGCCAGACTCTGTTGGGCCTGGCAGTTTAGTGACCTCCACAGCTCAGCTGAACTGAGTTTCCTTCAACTGTCACCCCAGGCTCTGACCCCTGGGCAGCACATGTAACAGGTGACATGTATACGTATGACATGTTCCTTGGCTGTGTGACTCTGTCCATGCCAGCTGTCCCTCAACTCTGCCCTCCCCCTAAGGGAAGCACACTCAAATGCAAGTAGGGGGAGAGGTCTTACTCTAGGCATAGCCTTGACTCTGACCTAATTTGTCAAGAACCTGGTTATTGTTCATCTTGAGAACTTCATTTGTTATTAGTAACAAATTATGAGTGACCCCTTGTAGCTGACCCTGAGGCACTCAAGACCAGTGGACATAGGGCCTCTCCATTTTTCTGGGGGTAAGTTGACCATGGAGGTCATGGCCCAGGGTAAGGGGAGCCCAGCCAGGTGTGCTCAGGGTACGGCCAGTTATCTGATAGGAAGGGAGAGGTCATGAACTTAGAAACCCTGAGACTCTCTGTACCTGCCAAGACACGGCTCCTTGAGGGTTGTGGATGGGAGTGAGCTTCAGAGTGGACTGGGAGTGGGAATGTCAGGAGGCCAAGAGTGTGGGTCCACCACCCTCAGCCCCCATATTACAGAAGAGGGACCAAGGCTTGGAGAGGGTGGGTCTCCTGTTAGGGTTTCAGAACAATGAGTGGAAGGTGTGGGGACTTAACCCAAGTCCTGCCAGTTCAAAGCCCCCAGCTACAGAGATAAGTCTACTCTGTCCTGCAGGTAGTGTGTCCTCAGAAAAGGTGCGTTGGAAGAGACCATCTGGGTTCAAGTCCCAGTTCCTCCACTTACGGACTAGGAGAGCTCTGGCAAGTTACTTAACCTCTCTGTGCTTTGGTCTCTTCATCTGTAAAATGTAATGAAAAACATAGTCCTAAATGGATAGAATTTCAGTTAGAACCAGATGACCTGACACATGAAAGACGTTTAGACCCCAGGGCACGTCTTGTGGCAGGTTTGGCTTCATTCCTATCAGGGCACCTCCTTGGAGGCTGCCCCGGTACAGGAAGGGGTGGGCAGACTCACTTGTTGTCCTGAATGGGTTTGTTGTTAACTGTTTGCCACTCAGATGACCCTGCCTCCCGGGAGTAGATGTAATAACCCAGGAGCTCTGGGCCGCCTTTCACAGGATCCCAGATCAGGGACACAGAGGTCTGTGTGTCTCGGAGAGCTTGAACTTGAGCTGGAGGGGGGAGGGTAGCTGAAAAACAGGATTGTGTGTGAAGTGAGGATGCTGAGTTACACAGCTCTGACAGGCTGGGACAGGGGAGGAGCCCTGGCAGTCATCAGGGTGCATGCATTCAGGATATGCCCAGGCTGTGGGCAGCTCTTTCCCAGGCCCAGAGTATGCCCCGGACTCTTGTGTCCTAAAAGTCCTCTCTTGTGAGAGGTAAGCAGTGACCAGGGCTGTCAGAACAATGGGCTGGCAGGAGAGGACAGCAAGGTTTGCAACTCGGAAGTGGTTTGCCCAGGCCCTCATTATGCTGCAGGTGGGCCCCATTGTGCTGCAGGGAGCAAGTAGGGGTCTGCTCAGACCTGCATAGGCAGGACCCCAGCGGCAGGCCAGGGACCTTTAGAACTGAGGGGCCACCTGTTCACACTTGGTTCCTATGCTGGACCCTATAACCTGTGAATTATTGATCTGGAAAAAACATTCATCTCTCCTTGAGCATCTTGTCCAGAGAAACGTGATTTCTGATGTCTTAAAATTTTCCAGGCCTGAGATCCTGTTACATTTCAGTCTTGTGGAAGGTCAAAGGGGTCAGGGATGAGGAATGGGCAGGGTTCCGTCCCTGCAGCCTTGGATCCCAAGGCCCTGAGGCTGGCATCCAGGCCTGCCTGCCTGCCACCCATCCCCTGCACCCTGTGGGCACCTGGCTTGCCCTTCAGGGCGATGGGCTCGCTGGGCTCCGAGGGATCGCTCAGGCCATACTGGTTCATTGCCCGCACTCTGAAGACATACGACTTCCCTTTCTCCAGATCCAGAAGGGCGAATCTCGGAGATTTCACAGGGCTTTCTGAGTGGATGGCCTCCCAGATGCCGCTCCCTATGACTGACTGAAGAGAAAGAAGAACTAGGGTTGGCTGAGTGGACGCCTAGGTGTCCTCATGAGCTTCTGTCCCCAGCCCAGCTGCCCTTGAGGACCTGATGCCTGCTGGGACCTCACACTCTGTGTGTCTAGGACTCGCTCCATCGTGTGCCGCACCTGTGCTGCCCACGTTGCATTGGTGGCTCCCGACTTCCCCCGGAGCCAACCTGGCTTCTTCACTCTCTCCCACAACCCCCAAATGTGCTCCTTCAACACACCCAGTGGCTGTCCCTTCAAAGCATACCCAGAACCCAGCCGTAACATGCTCCACCTCATGCTCCCCTGCGTAACCGTGGCAGGCTGCCAGCATCTCTTGCCTGAATTATCTCAACAGCCTTTGACTGGCCTCGCTGTTTTTGCCTGTATCCCCTTTAGTCTTTTCTCAAATGGCCATTGAGGGATCCTCTTACGGAACAGGGCAGGTCAGGTCTCCTTTGCTCAAGCCCCTCGGAGCACGAGCTTCCCTGCCACCTGAGCCCAGTCCTGTCTTGCCACTTTCCACTCCCTCTGTGTCTCTGTACCTCTCTGCTACCCTGGTGGCCCCAGTGCCACCTCTGGGCCTTTGCACTTGCTGATCCCTCAGGCTGGAATGTTCTTTTCCCCAGACATCTCTTGGCTGGCTCCTTACTTCCTGTAGGTCTTTTTCTGGGCAGCCCTCACCCCCACCCTCTGGCCATGCCACCTAAAATGCCAGCAGCTTCTCCTCCTGCTTCCAATTTCCTTCCCTGTCTGTATTTTTTTCCTTAGTGCCTACCACTACCTATTGTGCTTAATAGTTCACTGATTTATCTTGTTGATCATTGGTATCCCCCACCCCCACCCTCTGCTGTGTCCTCAGGGCCAAGGACAGTATTGACACGTGGAAGGTGCTCCATCTGTGTTTCTACCCTGCAAAGATGGTGTTCATTTCCCCACTGACGAGGAGACTCAGCTTCAGAGATGTTTGGTAACTTGGCCAAAACTCATTCATCTAATAATTGGAGAATATGATACTTAAATGTAGGTGTGGGTGGCTCAGAATCTGATCATTATCCATAGCACTGGGGACTCAAAAGCCAACCGTAAATCCCGAGGCTCCGGACAGATGGAAGGTAAGCAGCCCAGGGTGATGCTGGTGAGACCAGCATCTGATTTATCTTGTTGATCATTGGAGACCACTTCTGCTGAATCTGGCATGAGAGCTGAGATCCAAAGTCACCAGGGGGACCCACTGATTCTGCCCTCTGTGGTTTTTCCCCTCCTAAGGTCTACCTGGCTGTCAGTGGCCAAGAACCCAGCTAGGCCAAGAAATTGCCACAAGAAACAGTGAACATTGCTGAACACTTAGTGTGCACCAAGCTCTATTCTTAAGTTTATGTGTTTGAATTAATTAGATGCTCCCATTAGCCTTGTAAGTTGCATATAAATATTATTGCCCTTTTACAGAAGAAGAAACCGAGGCACAGAGAGACCGAATAACTTGCTCAAGGTCACAACGCTAGTAACAGAGACAGATTTGAATCCAAGCTGTCTGACTTCAAGGTCTTCATCATTTTGGTCTACACTAAACAAATCCTTGATTATCTATAGCTTTCCTGTGTCAGAGAAACAGAACCTTCGCAAGTGTGAAAAGAAAGCCAGAGATTCCTCCCTGGAAGGTTTTAACCAGAGATGGTCCCTCAGCCAGAGCTGAGATTCCTCCTGGAAGGTTTTACCTAGAGATGGTTCCTCAGCCAGAGCTGAGATTCCTCCCTGGAATGTTTTAACTTGTTTATTCACCCAACCTTTACTGTGTACCTAGTATGTGCCAGGCACTGCATGGGCACAGCAAGTAAGGAGAAGATAAACTTGGTCTCTGACTTCAGGGAGATGGCAGCCACGGACCCCTCCTTGGGCTGCTGGTCCTGGCTGTGGGCTGTGTTTTCTTTCATCCTCATAGGGCGGATTCTCTACTCTAAGCTGGAGGAAACCGAGGCTCAGAGAAGTTAGGAATCGGACTCAGGATCACACAGCAGAAGTCAGGATTTGAATCAATTTTAACAACCTGCTGTTTCTTCTGCTTTGCTGGATGGCCTCCCCTCCACTGCATGGCCTCCCCTCCACTGTCTGGCCTCCCCTCCACTGCATGGCCTCCCCTCCACTGCCTGGCCTCCCCTCCACTGTCTGGCCTCCCCTCCACTGTCTGGCCTCCCTTCCACTGCATGGCCTCCCCTCCACTGTCTGGCCTCCCCTCCACTGCCTGTCCTCCCCTCCACTGTCTGGCCTCCCTTCCACTGCATGGCCTCCCCTCCACTGTCTAGCCTCCCCTCCACTGTCTGGGCTCCCCTCCACTGCATGGCCTCCCCTCCACTGTCTGGCCTCCCCTCCACTGTGATGTCCACTCCACAGGAGCTGCCCTGCCCCCGGTGTGGTCTCCCCTGCCTCAGACATTGTCCCCAATTAGAACCACCTGCTAGTGCTGAACCCTCCCCTGGCTCTGCAGGGGCTGCTTGTTCATGCCGTTGGCTGGAGGTACCAGCCTAGTGTGCCTCCCGACACAGCCTTGCCAAGAAGGGGTGGTTGGCCCCAATGTATAATATGACCCTGATGCCAGCTCTAGGGATGGGGAGGTACCCAGGATATGGTGGATCTTACTGCTGTTATTGTTCTGTGTGCCTCTTAATTTTGTGTATTTCCGTTAACAACCTTGAGAGCTGTCAGCAGTGACTGGCCTCTCAGGGTTGGAGGTAAACTCAGAGGGCCATTCCATCTGTCCTGCCTCTCTGTAGGGCCGTGCTCAAGCCCTTCCAGGCAGAGAATCCTCTTCTGTTCTCTGAAGCCTCCTTAGGGAACACTGCCTGGGGTCTCAGCAGTCCCTGCGCTTCCCACACCCTGCCCTACACTATAATCCTTTCTTAGGCCAGCCTGGGGCTGGGTCCTGGGGGTGTACCTTCTCCAGGGAATAGGTCAGTGGGGCTTTGCCCCGGGGTTTCGGCTCCTCCCAAGCCAGAACCGCGTAGGCCTCTCGAATCTCGCTGGCGTGGACATTGGTTGGGGGTGAGGGGATGGTCACAGAATCTGGAATCAGAGTCATTGGGGCAGAGATGGAGGGTCCTCAGAGACCCCTCACCTCAGCCCCTCATTCCACAGAGGCAGGAATTTGCTCTAGGTCAGCTGGCAACGTGAGGCAGAGCCAGGGTCAGAACCCAGGTCTCCTGATATCCTGTCCAGGCCTTTTCCAAATATGCCACCCACTCACCTTTGCATCCCCCTACCCTGCATGTGGACAATTTCTGCCTCTTTGCCAGTGTTTGTGTCCCAGAGTTTCCAGAACTATGCAGGAGATGAGGGTCCCGCATACCTTCAAAGTCGTCCATGCTGACTATGATCTTGTTTCCCAGATCGAAGGGGATCTCTAGGGTGAGAATGGAGCATTGAGGGTGCGGGGCAGGAAGAGTCAGGCCCTGCTCCCAGTTCTGAATCCTGGCCTGACATGGTCCTAGCCTTGCAGCCCCCGGCCCTCACTACGTGACTCAGGCACGTGCTGTCCCGGGGCTGGGGCTCCCGAGGGCAAGGCTATTTTTCTCCTTGAGATTAAGGACATCCTGAAGAAGGTGCTGTTGCCCTTTTAGCTGTATCTTCCCCCTCAGGCTAGGGGGTCCTGAGGGCAGGACTGTGTCTCCTCCATCATACTGGGGGTTCCTGAGGGCTGGGCTATATCTCTTCCATCAGACTGGGGGTTCCTGAGGACTAGATTTTCTCCTCCATTAAGCTGGGGGTCCTGTGGGCTGAGCTGCCACCTGTGTGAGGCAGTCCTAGGGATTCCCTGACTGATGCTCTGTCCCTTAGGACCTCTGTACCCACCTGTCTTCCTTTGGGCTGTATCACGGTCGCCCATGACAACAGCTTCCGAAGCCTTGGAGGGGAGGCTCCTGCCTGCCCTATTGATGGCTCTCACCCGGAACCGATAGCTCTGGCCTTCGACAAGGCCTTGGATTGGGCACCGACAGGTCCCTCCAGGGGCCTCATGGCAGGGCACCCATTCCTTGGAGTCACCCTGGCACCTGTGGAAGACAAGCCCCAGCTTTTAGCCCTTGTCCAAGATGCACACCTTCCCAGTTTGAGCCTCTCCCAGGACCACACTCTGACCCCAGCTGCCTGCCCTGCCCATGTCTGCCAGTTAAAGTCCTCCCCTCCAACTGAAGAGCCTGGCTCCAACCATAGCCCCCCTGGGAGGCCTTTTCACCGTCCTCAACCCTGACGCTGACCAACACAGCCAGTGCCCCTTATGAGCTTTCCCGTGAACTCCAAGGTAAAGCCCCAGACCTAGGTCCTACTTCACGTCCCCATAGCCCTCAGAGCCAGGTGTAGCCTCCTTCACGCTACATGTCGGGGTCCATGGTTCAGAGAGAGAGAGAGGACACGCCTAAGATCATAGAACTGGGATTTTGCCTGAGAGCTGTCCACTCCCTATGTCAGAGTGTGTTCCAGGTTGACCCTCGGAGCCTGGGCTCTCTGCACCCTCTCAGGCAGTTCAACATTACTGACCGGGGGTGGGGTGGGGGGAGTGGTCAGTGTGCATCCAACTCCTGTCCCCACCACTCATGGCAAATGTGACTGTGAACGAAGTCACTTCCCCCTTATATGGGGTGGTTGTAAGGATGGAAAGAGACGAGACACGCCCTTAGCACAGCCCGGCACTCCACGGGGAGCTGGTGGGATTGGGTGTCCTCTCTCCCTGGGGCCCCAGAGCCAGCAGTGTGGGAAGGCAGTGGGAGGTTCTGGGTCCTCTGACTCCTGTTCCCTTCCTGGGTGTTCCTCTCCCTTGGGGTCAGTGCTATTCTATCTCTGCCATTCAGGGAGAAAAACGGCCAACGAATTCACATGTGCTCAGGCCTCCAGCACTTGACCGCCTTGCCCCTCCAGGTTGGCTCTTGTAGAGGGTGCAGAGGGCAATGGCTGGTCCCCAGTGGTGGGATTCCAGGCATCAGTGGGATTTGAGGACATGGATGGCCTCCTGTTGTTCCTAAATGATACAGCATGTCTCTCTCCTGCCCTGTTCCGAGAAGCAGTGTTGGGATGACTGTCTCAGAGGCCAGGCTTGGGGCCCCCTCTTTGCTGTGGGTCCACACCCAGACAGAATTCTGCCCCTAGGGGCTCTGCCACTCAAAAGACTGACTCACCTCTCAATGGAGTAGGCAGTGATGGGGCTGCCCCGGGTGTCACTGGGTGGGGCCCAGGTCAGAATGAGGCAGTCCCTGTCCACATCCAGGCACTGAACATTCAGTGGGGCCCCTGGGGCCCCTGGATTTTCAGGTGCAGCATCTGGAACCCAGGGGCAAGAGGAGGGGGCATTTCCAGTCAGTGGCCATTTGGCAATGAGTCCCTTTCCACTTCTGCCCAACACCTCCCTTTCATTATACCCCCAGGGGCACAGTTCTGATGTTGAGAACTAGGGCCTGAATACCAGCCTCCTTAGCCCCCCAGACAGCAGCATCTGGGAGGGGGGAGTACCAATTATTAAGTCCCATTTTCCACCAAGCATCTGAATAATTGGCATAATTAATTTCTGAGCCCAGAGCAGCCCTCTACTTTGTAAATGGAGAAACTGAGTCTTGCAGAGGTGAGTGATTTAGCTGTCCAAGTTCACCCAGCTAGTAAAGTGACAAAACCAGGATTCGAACCCAGATCCAGTGAAGAAACCAGTAGGCAGGACTCAGTTGGTGGCCAGAATCACCCCAGCCCCATGCTCTGCCCTCCTTCCCTAGCTCCCAGCCAGTCTGTCTCTCAGGCTGTTCTCTCAGAGCAGTGGTTCTCAGCCTTCCTAATGCCACGGACCTTTAATACAGTTCCTGTGGGTCGTGACCCACAGGTGGAGAACCGCTGTCTCAGAGGGTCACACAGTGCCACAGAGGTTCTTAGACTCTAACCCAATGTCCTGATTTTATGGGAGAAAAACTGAGGTCCCACAGCAAGCCAAATGCAGAGGCCTGTTCTGGGGCTCAGCTGCCACCGGCCCCCACCCCCTCACCTCTCACAAGCACATAGGTGCTCTGCTCCTGGGGTCCACGGGGTGAGGATACCCGGATTGTGTAGAGCCCCTCATCCTCCTTGTAGGTGCAGAACACCTTCAGGGACGCCTGGCAGTTTTCATAGAGAACCTGTCGTCGACCTGAGGACCTCAGCAGCTTCCCTGTATAGGGGAAGGAGGTTTAGTGTGAATTTATGGGGGACCCTGGCCTCAGCTGGGAGCCCATAGAAGCTCTGGGGGTTCACAGGCCCCGGCCAGGCAGGGCTGGGTGGCTGCAGCCTGAGGCTCGGGGTGGGGTATCAGCCTCCAGGGTTTTGCTAGGGTGGCAGCTGAACTCTCCTCTGCAGAAGGCTTGGGGGTGGGGCTAGGGCCCAGAGTGGGAGCAGAGGTTCTGTGAGGGAGTGGGAACAGAAGAGATGGGGCCTCTATGGTATTAAAGGACTCAAAGAAGGGGGGCTCAGGGAAGGGGCCGGGGTCTCATTGAGAGAGAGGGGGTTTCATTGAGGCAGGTGGGGGCTGGTGGGGGCTGGTGGGGGGGAGCTTAGTGAGGAGGAAAAACCCAGAAAGGGACTCTGGGACTAAGGAAATGGGCCCTGCCCTGAGGCCATGCCATGGGGCCATCTCTTTTAGTTGTCACACACAAAGCCTCCTCCCTCCTCTGTTCTGGAAGATCTGCAGGCCTGGGGAAACATCTCAGGCTTTAGGAAACTCTGCAGCTGTTTCTCAGGGCTCCTCCGAGTCCCCAGCCCCTCAGGCAGTCTTTCCTGGGCTCGGAGGTAGGGCAGCAGGAGGGGCTCTGTGTTCCTGTCCTTTGGCTACAACCTGATCAAGTCGGGGCAGCAGGTCTGGACAGCCTTCTCACCCTCTTCCTGCCTTGGCTGACCAGCCTTCCCCAGCCCTTCCCAGTGATACCCCAGAGGCATTCCAGCCTATAAGCCAGGAGTTATTTACTCTGCACCCCCATCTTACTTCTGAAAAGCCACACGTGACTGTCACTACCTGTCCCCTGCTGTCTCCCAGCCTTGGCCTCTGTTCCCATGGCTTCGAATGCCACCACTCACCACTAGGGTGGCAGTGATGTGGGTCACGAGCCATCGCTAGTACTGATGGCTTCCTCCCTCCTCCCTGAGCTCACATGCCTCTGTACCCACCCTGCACCCCAGCCCCAGTACAGGGACTAACACCCCACAGATGTGTGGTAGACATTTGTGGGGCAACGTGGCTGACCCCCCCTGGCTAGGTACCCACTTCCTTCTGCCTCCTTAGCACCCTGTGGAGGGGGGCATAGCGTAATCCCTGTCCACTGGGGGAGGGGGGGTGTTCCCGAATCGGGGATGGAGCCAGGCCTCTAGTCCCACTCTAGCTTTCTGCCTCTCTGGATCTGAGCTGAGCTGCAGAGGGGGCTGCCTCTGGAGGCTGCAGTCCAGGACTGGAGTCCTCACCATCTCGGAACCACTGGATGTTCTGCTCAGCATCTAACACATCTTCAGAAAAAAAGCAGGACAGACAGAAGGGCTCCTTCTCATGGGCAAAGATTGGCTTCAGCATTGATGTGAATTCCACTTTAGGGCCAAACATCGATCCTGTGGTGGGAATAAATATTGGGGGCAAAAATTGAGATAGCCAGGGTGGCTGGGGGCTTAGATGGGGGCCAGGATCTTTCTGGGGCAACCCCTCTCCTCTTAGTTTTGATTGGGAGAGGCCTAGCTTTGGGGGGGTGGAGGAGAAGAGACTTATCTAGGTGAGAACCAGAAAAAACAGAACAGCAAATATCTGAAAGCTAAGCACATTTGGGCTTTGCCTTTTTAACCCAGTTTTGGTCAGGGGGCAGCTGAGCAGAAGGGGGCAGCCTTGGGGCTACCTTGGGACTCCGCGAAGCTAGTCTGCAGGTATTACCAGCTCACAGACAGATCCCAAGTGGACATCCTTTTGTGGGCAAGGGATGGGTGTATTATAAAAAAAAAAAAAAAAAAAAAACTGTGGGGAGATCAAAACCTGAACAAAGAGTCCCTCGTACCCCCCATCCTCCCACGCCAGCCTACTTACGTTTAAAGATCTCTGAATCGAAGCCAGCGTCCTTCCCCAGGTAAGCTGAAAACCCAAGGCAAGTGGAGTTGGAGAAGGCTCAGCCTGCGCATTCCTACTATATTTTGGGGACATGGGCTTTGGGCATGGGTTCGAGTGCTGGTCTGTCAGTGGTTTTTCCCCTGTGGCTTTGGAAAAATTCTTTTACCTGTTCCCTGCCTCAATTTCTTCATTAGTAAAATGGGGACAATAATTCCTACCTGATGATGTGGTTATGAGTTAATTAGTTCACATGAGTAAAGCTCTTGGCCAAAGCCTGACAGACAGTAGGTGCTCAATAAATGCTGGTTTCCTTCTTCTATCCAAACTGGCCACCAGGATCATGCCCTGTCTTCACAGAGGTTCAGCCTGGTTAGAGACTGTGAATTGTTGGTGGGTCAGGGAGGAGGACAAGGGGAGAAATGGGAGAGCTGCCTGGGGGCTGAAGGGTGAAATCCAAGGTCATACTGATACAGATCACCTGAGAATAATAATAGCTGTCACTCACAAAGTGCTTATCACATGCCAGCAGCTGCCTATCTGTATGTACCCTTATTACCCTCTCATACCAATGGGGAAACTGAGGCAGAGTCACCCAGCTAATGTTCCAGGAGTCTGGAATGATGATATGACACTGGTCCCTGGGAAGGACCTTCCTGGGTGACGTCCAGAGAGAGGCAGGAGGTTGCCCAAGCTCCCACAGAAAATAAGTGGAAGACTTAGGATTGGAACCCAGGGCTCCTTGCCTCCCAGCCTAGAGCCTTTCACCAAGACCACCAAAGTCGTTATGGAGGTAGGAGCAGAGATGGTGGTGGTGGCAGTGAGCAGATGCTCTCAGCAGGAAGTTACAGGAAGCAGCAAGAATAAGCCCAGGGATTGCAGAGGTGCTGGCCTGGAGGAGGCAGGGACAGGGATCTGGGTGAAGTGATGGGAAGGATGGACAGAGCGAGGTGGGGCTCTAATGCCTGACCTTGGGCTTGACTCTGGGCACAGCCTATGGGGACAGCTCAGATTTCCACACAAGAGAGCTTGGCCTGGCAGTGAGGACAGCTGCCTCCTGAGAGCTATTTGGGGAACAGGGCAGAGGGTGGAGAGGGCTGTGCAGGACAGTTTAACAAGGTCTGATGAAAGGCAGGAAGGGGGGCTGGACTCCACCTGTCCGCAGCCCAGGACAGCTGCCTTAGGAGTGTGTATATGGGGGGGGGGGGGCTGAGAGGGGATGGGGGAGCTTCTCTCTCCCAGGGGCCCCGAGTGCAAAGCACTCCATTCTCGAGGGTCCAGAGGTGTGGCCACCTGGGCAGTGCTCTGCCCTGGTCATAGCTGGGGTAAGTTATTATTTCCCAGCCTATCACATGCCAAGCTTAACTGTATCATCTCATTAAAGCAACATGAACTACTGAGGAAGGTGGTAGGATTCCCCCTTTCACGGATGAGGAAATAGAGGCTCAGAGAGGTGAAGTGGTTCCCTAGGTTTGCATAGTTTGTAGGTGCCAGAGCCAGGATGTGAACTTGGGTCTGGCTGACTCGTGTATCCCCTGCTCCCCTGCTGTGATTTTAAATGCCCACAAGGTAATCTCCAGGAAGGGCCTGAGCCCTTCCCAACTGGGACGTATGCACCAGAACCCAACTGGGGCAGTTGAGGTCAGGTGGGGAGTTGGTGGGGCTTGGCCTTTGTCCCTGAGGACGCTATCCTCCCAGAGGCCCTGAGCTGGATCCAGACCTAAGTCCAACCTGGTGGGATAAGCATGGCAGGTGGGTAGGGTTGCCTTGAACAGTCGTATAGGTTGTACAATGCACAAAGGTGTCCTTTGTCCTGTGTGTCTTTGGGACGTGGTGACTGAAATCCAGTCTGTTTTCCACTTGCCAAGCCGTGTGTTCTGGCTACTTTTGCCTGGAGAAAGGGGCTCCCTTTTTATAATTCATCCATCCAGTTCACATAGAGTTGCCATCCATGCAGACAGAGCTGAATTCAGTCCCAGTCCTGTCACCAGCTAACTCAGGACAGAATCAGATACTATTAAGTGTGCTTGGTATGTAACGAGAGCTCAAAAAGGTTAGTTCCCTTCCCCTGTCGTCCTAATTGCTCTTGGCATCAGTCTACAGAGGCAAGATGATCCTGCCTCACCCAGGCCTCACAACATTACCCCCAAAGCTGGCAGTGCTGCCCCTGCGAGGCTGAAATAGAAGAGTCTCACTGGCTCCAAAGGCCCCCAGGGCAGTGGGAGTCTCCACTGCTACGGTGGCCACCCAATGTCAGGCTAAACACCCTTAGGTTAGGAGTCCTTCCTAGGGTCGGAAACAGACCCATGTCCTCATCTGCTCCACGTGGGTTTGTTGTGGTCCAGGCTGGCCTGCTGGGGAAGGGAGGACTCACTGCGGACGAGGACTTTGGCGAAGGAGGAGGCTTGGCCGAAGGCATTCTTCACCTTCACGGTGTAGGTGGCTGAGTCCTCAAGGGTACATCTGAAAAGGAGAGAGGGAGAAGTTGCCCTCTGAGACTGCTGGGCTCCGTGGGAAGCACAAGTCCCCACAAGTCCTCCATGGGAAAGGCTGGAGTTAAAGGAAAGCCTCATGGAGCCAGGGGAAGACTTGGGCGCTGTCTGTGACAGGCTGTGTGTCTTTGGGCTGGTAACTGTACCTCTCCATGTTTCCATGTCTTCTGAAAAACTAGGGATATAACACCACTTAAACCACCTTAGGGAAAAGTGCTTCAAAAATACGAAGTGCCACGTTGCATTGCTACTGCTGACTCTGGAGGATCAGAGAGGTTAAGTGACTTATCCAGAGTCACACAGTGACTGGAATCCAACCCAGCTTCAAACCAGAATTCTGGAGCAGGAGCCTCCTCCTTTCACACAGAGAACCAGACAGACTTAGCTGAAGCACACTGCGGATTGGCACAGAACTGGCCCAGAAGCCCACATGTTCTCAGCCAACCCTGTCGTGTTCCCAGTGAAAGCTTAGGTCAGCTGCAGCCCAGGGGCAACTTGGTGACCAAGAGTAGGTGGTAGCATGTGGCCCATCTGGCCCCATCAGCAAGCACAGAGGCCCCACAGTGCCTCCTTTTTACCCTGGTCACTCAGGGCAGGAATCCCCCCTGCTTCAAGGGCCAGCCTCATTTGCCCCTCGAGGCTCCCTGGCCCGCACACCTTCCCTGACTGTGCACCTCCCTGTTTTCACTTTGCATGCTCAGGTATTTATAACCATGTGGCCCCACTTTGCTTCTGAGAAGCAAATGTCCTATTTGTCTTTGTGTTTTTGAAGTCAGAGTTGGTTGAGATGGAGGGTTTGGTATTTTGAAAACAATCCAGATGGAGAGAACTTGCTCAAACCCAGGCCCTGCCTGGTGCTAGCTGTGCAAGACTCTTAGCTTTCGGAGCCTGTCTCTTCCCTGCGACGTGGGATGACCATGCCTCCCTGTGGGCAGGCCAGTATGATTACTGATCATATGCACAAAGCACCTAGCACAGGGCTTGGCACCAGGAGGACCTCAACATGCGGTAGCTCACATGAATGACACGTACATTTGGAGGATTGTACTTTTATATGCTCTCCACGCAGCCTGCCTCTTCCTCCAAAATCAAGCTTAAGACTCACCATCTGCTGAAAGGCCCAACCCTCGCCTCTCTAACTGCTTCCTTCTGCGCATGTGTGTGTATGCACATGCATGTGTGTGTGTGTGTGTGTGTGTTTGTACATATGTATGTTTTCTGTCCGCTAGCACCTTGCTTTCTCAGCTCAGCATTTGCTATTAAATCTCAGAGTCCGCGTGTCTCAGAGTGTGTTCCAAGGCATCAGAACCACACAGGGTGAGTGCCTATTACATACTGATTCCTGGGCCCCACTCCAGACCAACTTAATCTGAACCTCTAGAGGGCCCAGCCCTGGAATCAGTATTTTGATGAGCACCCCAGATGTTTCTAAAGGTGAGACACGCTGAGGACACAGCTCTGAGGAAGCTTGGGACCCTGCTCTGGCTTTGGTAATGGCAAAGTCTGGGGGCTGTGGATCCCTCTGGATTCGCAGACTCACCTTCTAATCTCCAGGGTCAATAGCCCGTAGTTGTTGGTGATCCTGTACTTCCCAGCAGGAAAGAGGCGAGGATCAATTCGCATGTCATTTTTGTACCTGTGGAGATTCTGTGGTCAGTGACAGGCAGTGTGGTTCTAAGTGGTTCAGTGTGGTATCTAAGGGGGCGGGAGCCTCTTGGGCTTGGAGTCCAACCTCAGTTTTGTGTTACTTGCCTATGTGACCCAGGGCAGCACTTTCACTGAACTAAACTGAATCTCAGTTGTTCTTCCCTGTGAAATGGGAGTATAATAGCTCCAGCCTCACAGGAGGCTCTATACATTATAGATGCTCAAAGATTTGTTCCCCTTCTGGGGGCAGAGAAGAGGGAGCAGTAGCCCCTCACCCTAGCAGTGCCACGCAGGGGTACCCCAGGCCCAGCCCCAGCTGTTTCCTCCTCTCTGAGGGGGCTTGCCAGGGAAGGTACCCCCAATCCCTACCTGCCTTGCCAACCCTTCAGAATGGCTGTTCTTTATTTTGGCTCTTGTTACAATCACCTGAGGAGCTTTTGAAAATTTCTATGTTGAATTTTTGAACATAAGCCTTTGGGAATTTGCATAAGAAACTGCTAATTGTCCTCCAATAGCCATTCTTGAGGGGATAGAATTTTCCCCTGGGCCACCCCATATATGACATGTTTCTTCACCTCTCTTTTTGCCAAGTGTGGCTGTATATATGAGCTAGGACGGGTGATAGCAAGTGAGGACAAGTGTCAAGTGGCTGCTCCTGTGACAGCACCCTTTGCCCACTTTCTCATCATCCTTCCTCTGTCCTGCAGCAGGAACAGGGCTGTGATGGCTGTGCTGGCTGCTGTCTCGCATGTGCAGCCCAGTGATCAGGAGGAATCTGAGTCTCTACTGACCCTGGGAAGCAGAATAGCCACAGCAGCCCTATGTTGACATTTAGGTGGAAGAAAAATAAGCTTCTGTCTCGTTTAATCTGTTAAAAAAAAAAAAAAAAACCCACACAATTTCTCGCCTAGGCTGCATCCCAGATCAATGAAATCAGAATTCGGGGAGGAGGGGGGGGACTCAGGCATCAGTCTTTTTAAAATCCCCTGATCATTCTCAAGGGTGGTCAAGCACACCACCCTGCCCTGGATGTGGCAGGGTGTTTTTTGTGAACTTGGGGTTCTTGTTCTGATGTGTGAACTAGACAGGGTTTGGTCTGGGTGTCTGGAGGCCTAAGGAGTCCAGGCAGGGGAGTGTCAGTCACAGGTAGGAGGCCTGGGTTCTTGATGCAGCTTGCTGTGTGACCTTGGGCCACTCAGTCTCCCTCTCTGAGGCTCTAAGTCCTCAAAGCTGCTGAATGGATGGTCTCACGTGGTAGATGCCCAGTGGTGATGGTTGAGGTTGAAGAGGAGGCTTTGCTGAGAGAGGTGCCCAGTGATCTGAAGTGTCAGTGCGCTGCCTTCCCTGGACCTGGCCCCGCACAACCTGTTTGTCTCCATGGCAACAAAACAGCACCACACCCACATTCCACCACACAACCTTAAGCCTGGGCCCTCTTCCAAAAGGAGCCCAGCTAGGTCTCCCATGGGGAGGGTGGTACCTATATTTCCAGCTGTCCCAGGGGCTGGAAGCCAGGGTCAGGACCCCCATCAGACATCTGTCACGAACATTTCAGAAACCTCAGCCTGGCTAACAATGTGTCCCCTGGGAAAAGCATCAGCTGCTGCTCTGGCCCAGCCTGGAGAGCTGGAGACCTCAACCAACGCTTCTCCCACCCTGTCTCTGGGCCTCAATCTCCCACCTACAGTCAGGCCCTTGAAGGAGGAACCGTGTGGACGGGCCTATGTGGCTGCCAGTGACCAAACAACATTAACAGAGGTAATTGAGGCAGGAGTCCAGCCCACGGCCCGTCTCAGGGAGGACCTCATCACAGAGTGAGATTTTTATTATTTATCTAACTTATTTCCTCACATATTTTGGTGTTAAAGTTTACATTTTTAGTAGGATATGGACTGAGAGATTGATTCTAACGGCAAGACCCATTTCTGTGGTGAACGTGACCAGAGTAGGCCTTGCTTAACACCAGTCCTCCACAATCTCCCCAAGTCCTCCCTCGGAGTGTGGTGGAAGCTTCTCCTCATCTCGGACCCTGGAGGTGAGGACTGTGGGGGTCGGTGCCCTCCTCGCTTCTCTGGTGTCTCCAGGATTCTCTGGCTTAGCTTTCGAGATGCCCAGCTCTGGCCCCAGCCACCTTCCAGCACTGCCCGTCCTCTGCTCTGGTCCTTCCCTCCTTGTACCCCTGGCCAGGCCCCTGGTGCCTCTCAAAGCTTAGAGCTTTCTGGCTTGAGGAGTCCCTGCTTTCCTTCACACAGCGCCAGGAGATGCTCCTCCCTGACCTCCCGCCATGAAAGCAAACCCCTCTCCGGCCTTTCCTGACAAGTTTCGTTCTCCAGGACACTGATTCAAGTTAGTCCCATTGGATAAATGCTCTGGGGGCCACTGAGTGCGTTGCCTCGTGCTTCTCTCAAGGCTGTGTGTTTGAGTCTTCTCAGTGCCTCAGCATTCAGGAGGTGTTCAATAATTGCTGAGTGAACAGACTCCCCTGACCAGCAGGGAGGGGAAGAGAAAAGAAAGGAATGGAGGGAAGGGAAGGGACCCTGATCCAGGGCTGGGTCTCCACCAGTGTCTGGACAGGACAATCCCATCCTGAGACAACATGTGGCCCTGCCCTAGGGGACTGATGATGGAAAACTAAGTCCCTGAAACCAGGAGCACTGGTGCCACCCCAGCCACTCAGGCTGGAAGTGGGCCTGCCCTCGGCTCCCACTGTGTGTCAGGAATGCTCACCTCCCTGTTGTGGCAACCTTGTTGGCAGGGGTGGAAACAAGTCCCCCTCCCGAGAGGCTTCCAAGAATGCCTTAGCCATGGGCCTCTGGGCCAGGACCGGGCAGGACGTGGCTTCAGGGCCAGGACAGCTGAGGTGCTGACCTCCACTTAGCTCAGACAGGTGCTGCCAGCATCCTCCTACTGGGACCAACAATTTGCACCCAGGAACCACCTCAGTCCCCACTGAATCCCAGCACCCAGCAAGGTGCTTGGCGTCCTTTTTGAATAAATGCCAGCTGGCCATGACCAGCCCCAGTGCCAGCTCCCTCACAAAGCCTTTCTCGACAGCTCCTGGTGCCTTCTGTTTCTCTGACTTTGGAAGCATTATGGTGCTTGAAGAAAAATGACAGCTGTAATTGTCCCTTTCCTATTCTCTAAGCTGGTTCAGGGACTTCATGGGCTAGAGGCAGGAGACCTGAGTTTGAATCCTGGCTCACACTGGCTGTGCGACCTCTCTGAGCCTTGATGGGCTTGAAGCAGGAGACTTGAATTTGAATCCTGGCTCACACTGGCTGTGTGACCTTAGGTGAGTCACACTACCTCTCTCGCCTCTGAAATGGGGATAATAAATCGTCCCTTTCTCATGAGTGGCCTTGATGTTCAACCATAGTGAGGTGCTGGGTCAGCACGATGTGGGCTTTGGTGTAAGATGCCACTGCTTTCCCTCGTGTTCTCAGCTACTTGTGAGCGTGTCGTCTTCCCTGTCAGACCACAGTCTGTTCACCCTCACGATCTGGCCCTATACCATCTCCTCTGAGACACCTTACTGGATCCTTCTGGCCAAGGCAGCCACTTCCTCCTGTCACCCCCACTTTTTTGATCTCCTATATCTCCTATAAGGCTGTTGTTTCTCTTCCAGACTGAGAGTTCTCTGAGGGTAAGCTAGTGTCTGGTTCATTTTTGCAGCCCCGTGTCTGAGTTAGGTTGTGGGACAGATGATCCTCTCGGGAAATATTTGCTAAAACCCCTTCCTCGCCCTTCAAGGTGCCTGGTAATGGTCTTGGACCCAGAAGGAATCAGTAAACAGTGGCTCAGCTGTGGAAATAGCACGCCTGCCTCCTCCTGTGGTAAAACTGAGAACTAGGATGTGACTCTGCCTGTGCAGGGGCCCTGTGTCCTTCCCTTTTTCCCTCCCCCAGCAAAGCCTGCCCCCTACCCCTGCCTCTGGGGTTCTTCTAT
This sequence comes from Loris lydekkerianus, assembly GCA_963574355.1. Taxonomy (NCBI): domain Eukaryota; kingdom Metazoa; phylum Chordata; class Mammalia; order Primates; family Lorisidae; genus Loris; species Loris lydekkerianus. The sequence continues at coordinate 54,427 of CAUYPK010163095.1, read as the reverse complement.
GGCTGTGCTCCCAGGAAATGGCATCTCCTGCTTTCCCAACACTTTTCAAGTTCTGAGGGCTGCCATGTTGTCACGGCATTAAATCCTCACTGCATGTAGGCTGGACAGGAGGTCTTCAACCCATTTTACAGAATAGGAAACTGAGGCAGGACAAGACAGGTTAAGAATGCTAGCTGAGACTGCACATTGAGTTAGGAGAGGGAGAACCAGGCCTGGAGCACAGCACTCCCTCCTCAGGCCTGAGTTCCTTCTGGCTGCAGGCCCTGCCCTCCCCATCTTCTCTCCTGCTCCTGGCCCCTGCTCTGCCTCCCACCATCATCCCCCAGCCCTGGAGACACACAGCTCAGAGCAGCTGCCTTCTCATGTCACCAGAGTCTTATTTTATGAGGGCTGGCCCAAAATTCCAACCCCAGGGGCCCGGAATTCCAGGCCCAGGCTGGCTGGGAACAGCTAAGAATAACCCAGGCCCTCGTCTTTGACAGTTGCTGCCCTATTTGAGGGGTGGGCAAAGCTCAGGGTCCATAGGTATGTGGGTTTGCTAAGGCCACAAGAACTCAGGCTATAAGGAACATGCACTCACATGACCCCAGGGACCCCAAGCATGGAGTCAGGGTGAGGACCACCCTCACACCCCAGTGGCTTACCAGGTGATCTGGGGTGGTGGTGAGCCATAGAAGGTGCAGGTCAGCAGGACATTGGCGTGCTCCCAGACAGCGTGGGAGCGCAGAGGTATCCAGAACCATGGCCCCCGGCCTGAGCACAGCTCCCTTAGCTCCTTGGCCTCCTGGACCTTCTCCTCCATCTGAAGGCAGGAGAGTGTGTGACTCTGATGCTCCAGGGACCACCTCTTAGCCATCGCCTTCTCCCAGACACCCAGACTCCAGAGGCGGCACCCTCCTCAGCACCAGCTGAGGCAGTGTGGACCAGTGGGGAGGGCGTGGGGCTGGGATCAAGGCCTGACCCTTCTGCTCTCCAGCTGTGGGACCACAGGCAGGTCCTCAATATTCCTATCTGTGACATGGGATAATAACATCTCCCCACCCACTGTGGGTTGTAGTCAACATGGGCACTGAGAAAGCCCACACAAGTGTGATCTGGGGAGGTGCCAAGAGTGGCTCAGATCTCAGACAGAGGCCAGGGCTCTTCTGTGTTCTCAGCACTGACAGTCACCTTATAAACCCAATCTCACATAAATCCCGCTTCAGGACTGGGAACAAGACAGATGAGAGCACTGAGGCTCGGGAACAGTGACTCGATAGCCCCTGATCACAAAGCTGGCAGGTGGGGGCACAGGTTCAAACCCAGGGCTCAGCCTCTGTCCCAGGCCCGGAGGCTCCCCAGGGCCCCTCACCCGCCGTCTCAGCGCCTTCCGGTCACACCTCTGGCGCAGCATCCTGTGCGTCCGCAGGAAAGCAATCTCAGTCTTTTCCCAGTCATTGCCGAAGCCCACCCACTTCTGCCCGCGCTCCTCTAGCTCCACGGTGGAGGTCTGGCGTCTCAGCTGGGCTTCCCTGCAGGGACAGAGGCCACAGGAGCTCAGGCAGGGCCAGAGGGCCTGGGGCAGCCTGGGAGTTCCCTTCTCACACCCAGCAGGGCCAGATGCACCGGAAGCTTTTTGGGAACAAGTGCAACTTTATACCCTCTTTTGTCTCCAAAACTCCCTGAGAGGGCCCAGCTTATAGTCAGTGTGTAATAAACACTTGCCTATCATTACAGTTTGTGATGCTCTTTCAAAAACCTTTGGGCAGCTAGGTGCAGTGGCTCATGCCTATAATCCTATCACTCTGGGAGGCTGAGGCGAGAAGATCACTTGAGCTTACGAGTTTGAGACCAGCCTGAACAAGAGTGAGAACTCCATCTCTATTAAAAATAGAAAATATTAGCCAGGTGTTGTGGCAGGCACCTGTAGTCCCAGCTACTTGGAAGGCTGAGGCAGGAGGATGGCTTGAGCTCAGGTGTTTGAGGTTGCTGTGAGCTGGGCTGATAGCATGGCGACAGAGCGAGACTCTGTCTCAAAAAAAAAAAAAAAAAAAAAGAAAGAAAGAAAAGAAAAGAAAAGAACAAAAACAAAACCCCAAAACAAACAAATAAAAAAGTGTGACTTTTTTTCACTAAGTGGGCAGGCAGTAGTCTATCCTGCCAGGCAGGTACTGAACCTCACTGAGTTGTTTCCAACCAGTCAGGACCATGACCCAGTCCTTCCAGCCCAGGGCCCTGCTGCCCAAGCCAGACCCCAATGCTTGAGGCTGTCATGCTCAGGGGCCTTCCAGGCTCTGGGCTCCTGTGTGAAACTGGGGCTGGTTCACTCGCTCCTTCCCTGCCACTCCCAGCCCTTCCCATGTGAAGCTCATGGGTGAAGTAGGCCTCCCCATCCTCTCCCTTGGGGACAGTCCCTCACTGCAATGTGGACCTTCTAGAGGGCCACATGTGGGCCGTGCAGGCAGACAGCCCAGGGCTTACACTCCTGTCGTTAGCCCCATTCTAGATGTGTAATTTTGGGCTGGTTCTCTAAGCTCAGGGTGGGGGCCCAGCAGGGAGTAAGAGGACTGGACAGGATGGCTACCCCTCAGGCAGGTTCCCTGGGAAGGTCACCTAACTTACCAAGACAATTCAGAGGAGGCTGTCAGAGCCAGGGCTGCAGCGAGGGCATAGTCGGCGGCCGTGAACTGGTACTCTTCCTCACTGCGTCCAGGAGGGGGGAGTTAATGGCTCCTGCAGGATGAGCTGGGGGCTCCCGGAGGCGAGGGCTGCATCCACCCACCTCAACCTCAGGGTGTGCGCAGGTGAGGCTGGGCCATCCACCCTTAGACAGGGTTTTCAGAGGGAAAGGCTATTCCTCCCCTCTGATAAGGGGCCTCCGGAGGGCAGGGCTGTGTCTGCCTCCTCCGACTGGGGCCTTGTGCTCCCACCTGCTGCGGAAGGTCCGCCTCCGCACCGAGGAGCCCATGTGCAGGCTGTGCTCCCGCTGCTCCTTCTGCTCCTCCTCCTGCCGGTGTTCCAGCCTGTGGACCTCCATGGCCTGGCGGGGCTGAGGGTCCCCCACACTTCCGGGGGTATGGGGCAGAGTCATAGCTACAAGAGCAACCACCTGTCAAGGCCAAGGTCCATGGTCATTCTAGCAGGTACCTGCCCATCCTTTCCTGTGCTGTCTTCCCAATATCTCTGGGAGGCTGGTAGGCCTTAGGGTGGGCAGACAAGGGGGCTGAAGCCTGAGAAGGAGAGGGACCTGCCCAGGGTGACAGAGACAGGCTTCGGGCTCTGACCCTGGCTTCTCCCCAACAGCATGGACCCCCTCCCAGCTAAATGAGCCCCACATAAGGGAGCAGCCCCTGGCTTCCAGATGCTTCTAGCTTCAGACCTGCCCTTGGCTTACTGCAGGATCTGGGGCAAGCCTTGGCTGTGTCTGTGGCTCAAAATGGACAAGTGTCCTCCCTGTTCCTGCACAGTCCTCACTCAGTCCTACCATACTGGTTCCTCTCCTGGAGCACCCTTCCCCTCCCCTGGGAGAGCTTAACTCCAGCGATGCTTCAAAGGCCAAGCTGAGAATGCTCCAGTAGGCACAGTGGTTAATCACAGAGGCCCGGGCCCAGCCCAGCAGGTGTGATCCCAGCTCCTCACTCCCACTTACAAACGCGTGACCTTGGGCAGGACTCTATGACTTGGTTTTCTGATCTGTAAAATGGCCCTACCAACCAACAACTACCAGAGTAGTTGTACAGTTTAGATGAGTGCCTAACACTTACTAAGTACTATGTAAAGGTCAGAAGTTGGTATTTTCTAAAGAAGCCCTGCTAAAAAAACTATAGGCCATCTAGAACTCTCCCTACTCTAGTCCTTTTGTACTTTTAATACGTACTGCACAGTTTAGCTCTGATTCAGAAAATGCCTCCTCATCCAGTTTATTTTGCATCTGTGCATCTTGACTCTTCAACAATGTTGTATGTGAATTAAAAGTAACAATAGTGAGCACCTCCTGTGTGCTAGGCCCCACCCTGGGAGTTTTCACATGCATTATCCACAATCCCTGCAATAACTCAAAAGACAACAGCCCTGTTATCTCATTTTACTACTGAGGGGGGGAAGCACTTGCCTACGGTCAAGGGCTAATTGGTGTTGAGGCCGGGACTGCCAGGCCCCTGGGCCTCCTGACCTCTGCATCTGATGTCTGCTCAAGCCCAGGCCTTGGCTGGGGCTTAGAACACAGTGGACCACAGACCCTTCTTCTCTTAAGTGGATCACAACACGTACATCCTCCTTTGCGTTCCTGAGGCTCAGGTGTAGGCCCCAGATGGTGCTCAGTAGGGCCGGATCAAATTGATCTGGAGGAGGCTCATGGATACGGAGAGACAAGGGAGGGTTTTGGGTTTTGGCACTCAGCTCTTCCTCAGATCTGGGCTTTGGTGTCTGCTGTGAATCTGAGGCCCCATGGGATCCCTGGGGTGGCTTTCACACCTCGTCCAGGTGGGAATCCTGGTCAGCTCTGACCTAGGAGGGTCCCTGCCCAGGCTTGGGAGGGAAACAGAAGAGGAGATCACCACTGCCCGCCTCTCCTGTCAGCTCTGTCTGGCCCCTACCTTTCTGGAGGGCCAGGTGTCTCTGTGTGTGTGTAGACTGTCCTCTGAACTTGGGGTGTGAATACAGCACCTGGGTGACCATTTATCTAGGTCTGTGATATGGAATCTGAGCCCACTGGCTCATCAAAGATCACTCGACTTGGAAGGGGCCTTCTGGGGAGTGTTGCGGGGCTTGGGCTGCTGAGGGCCAGCCTTAGTGGGCATCTACTCTTTCCAGTTCCTAAAACTTTGCTGCCTTTGGGTGTCCACAGCTGTGGGAACCAGGAAAGAGGGTGGATTACCACAGTGTTAGCTGGGACCAAGGGCTGCCCCTAAAGCTCCCTTGGCTCCTGCCCTCAGCCTCAGCCGAACATAATGGGACAGCCAGCCTCTTCGGCTTCACATATAGGCCCTCCCAATGGAAGAAGGTCTCTCTGTGCCCAGAGAAGTGGCCAGCCCTGCTCATTCCACCCTTCCCCCTCATAGTCCAGGAGGAGAGCTGCTAGGTACTTCCCTAGGCAGAGCAAGGTCCCCTCATACCCCCAGTGGGACAATGTGGCCCTGGCCCCAGCAGCTTAGAGTTAACGTTCCCTGGCGCCAGCCTCTGGCTCCCTTCCCCTGGGTGCTCTGTTCCTGATTAGCAGAGTGACCAGGGCTGGCACACATCCCTGACCTCAGGGCCTCAGGCAATCAGACTTCTGGCTTTAGCGGGTGAGGCATGGATTCTTTTTAAAGCACTGACTGATGCTCAGGATTAAGCAGGGACAAGTTTGCAGCCTCCCTGCTCTTTCCTCACAGGACCAGGTTGTCCAACCACCTCTTCTTTCCACCCAAGCCTCAATCTGCCTCACAGCCTTCCAACAGGCATCCCTAGGAGGCCTCTTCCCTTCCCCAAGAGGGGAAGAGAAATGCATGGAGGTTTTTCAAGATCCCTCTGGGGAATGATGGCAGAGGCTGCATTGGGTAGGAAGGAGCAGAGACAGGGTCTGTACTGGCTGGAACATGGTTTTAGTCAGTGGCTTCACCAGCTTCTCAGAGGCTCCAGTTCTGAGCTGGCCTCTGATCAGCCCGGGCACTGAGCGAGATCCTTTCCGGCTCTAAGACTTGGGATCTGAGGGCTAGCTCCCTTCCCTGCCTGTGGGGTAGGCCAAGCAGAACTCAGCCAGCACTGTTGTAAGTTTGGGGGCCTTGCCAGCTCACCCTGGTCCCTGCCGGTTGCTGCTTCATCACAGGAAAGAATTCAGTTCCCAGGGTGGCCTTGTGTGTATGTGTGTGTGTACACATGTGTGTACACATGTGTGCAGCTTTCAATAGGACAGAAAACTCAGCTCTTGGGAGACCCAGCGCCACTCGGAGCAGTGGGATGGGGCAGGGATTTCTGAGATTCTCTGCACCATTTTAACTTTGAGGGGGCCTTTTCCCAACACACACACAAATCTCTCTTTCCCCAACACACACACATACACACACGAGTCACTGCCCAGTGGAAAGCTGAAGTTCTTATTTTCTGGAGGTGTATCTGCCCGCCCCGATCCCTGGAGGTGACTCACAGAAGCAGCTTGCCCACTTAGGAGTCTCTGGGGAGAAGATTCCAGGGGGTGAGAGGGTCCTTGGTCTCTTCTTGCCCTTGGCTCAGCGGCGACTAGGAGAAAAATGTGATCCTGGAGCCTGCACTGTCTTAAATATAGCAGCACTGTGACAGTACGATGACAATGGAAGAGAACTATGGTGTGGGGAGGAGTGGGGAGGGACAGCTCTGTCCTGCCAGCACTGCTGGGTGGCAGCAACAGGTGGAGCTGGCCCCCACCCCGCCCCCATGCCCGCTCCTCCTCTCAGTGATGCCTCAGCCTGACTCTCGCCCCTGTCACAGTGGAAGGGACGGCTCAGGCCTGTTAGGTAGGAGGTGGTCCTGGGTAGTTCCCAGCTGTTGGGAGTTCAGATCTGAATTCTCCTCCTGTCTGGGCTGGGTACCCTGAGAAAAACACTCAGCTTCTCCAATCTGATTCCCCTTCTAAAAAATGGAGACCTCAAGACTGAACATCCAGATGTCATGAAGATAAAATGTGACCTAAAAATAAGTCTTCGGTGCTACTAAATTAGCACTGAGTAAGATGGAAATGTGTGGCTTTTGGTGTCTACCACCAGTTACTCACATGGCCCCTATCCTGTCATCTGTCACGTGTGGGCTTCCTCCTGATCCCACCTCCCTCAGTCTCAATTCCATCTCTGTCACATTCACTCACATCCACCTGTGCCAGGCCTGGTGCACACTGGGGATGCAGAAGGAGGCCTCCTTAATCTAGAGGGGACAATGGGCAGTCATGACCGGAGTGACCAGGAAGGTGCCAGGCCAGGTCTCAGGATGGAATAGCTTGGGGAAGGTGGTGATAGGAAGCACGGTCCAGAGAGCATAGCTTCCTTCCCTGGCCTCTTTTTGGAACCACAGGTGGCCACCTACATGTGCCTATCACTCTTCCTAGAACCCTGGGGGACTACTCACTGGAGAGACAGAGACAGAGACAGAGAGAGAGAGAGAGAGAGAGAGAGAGAGAGAGAGAGAGAGAGAGAGAGATTGATTGCACTCATATGCTAGTGAGCTCTTCAGCCAGAGTCTTCTTCTCCTGCCCTGTTTGAAACCCCGACCTAAGCCCTTCTGCCTCTCTTCCTCCCTGCCCACAGTGTTGATAGCATCTTTGGGGGAAGGGCATTTGGTTTTTCTCTTCCATCTTTCATTGACCCAGCCCAAGAAGGGCTTCTCAAGACACATATCCATATTGCTTCAAGGGGTGTGAATCAGTACTTATAGCAAAGAAGGACTTGAACCTCCAATTCAGCAGAACACAGCCATTTAAACAGGTCTACTAGCCCCCTCCCGGAAGGTGGTCTGTCAGGATGAACAAAGGAGCACTGGGCGGGCAGGGTGCATCCTGGGGTCAGACTGACCAAGCCTTCCAATCTGGCCCCACTATTTATGAGCTGCATGACCTCAGGCAAGTCACATAATCATTCTAGTTTTATTATTTGTACAGCGAAAGAAATAATTCCTGCCTTACAGTCTGATTGAAAAGACTCAGTTAAGAAATCTGAAGCCTCCAGCTCAGTGCCTGGTAGCCAGCTCAGCATTTGCTAAGTGGAAGCTCTACTAATAACTCCACAACTCTAGGAATGCTGATGGCTTTCTCTTACCCCAGCTTTCTGGTGGTGAGATTCCCACGTACTCCTTTGCTGACTGATGGTCTCCAACATCTCTTGGACCTTTGTAAATACCTTTAGGTCCTGAGGCCAAGCAGAGATTAGATGATTTAGAGACAAATCATCTAATTTAAACAAATCTTGGTTTAATCCAAACCTTGGTACCTCTACTCACTAACAGGGGAAACTTGGCCTCCTTTCTGGGCCTTAGTTTCTTTATCTGTCTGTTTCAAGACAGAAGGGATATTATCTGCTTATCTAGTTCACTGTATCCCTAGCCCCAGTGCCTGGAATACAACTGGGGTCTCAATTTGTGTTTGTTTAAATATGAATAATGAATGAATACAGTATTACTCCATTTGGGCTAAGGTAATTTATAAATGATAGAAATTATGTCTCATAGTTCTGGAGGCTGAGAAGTCCAAAATCAAGGCCCTGGCAGACTCAGTGCGTGGTGAAGGCTCACTCCCTGCCTCACAGATGGTGCCTTTTGCTGAGTCCTCACGTTGCAGAAGGGTTGGAAGGGGTTAGAGAGCTCTCCAATCTCTCTCTCTCTTTTTCTCGAGACAGAGTCTCACTATTTTGCCCTGGGTAGAGTGCTGTGGCATCACAGCTCACAGCAACCTCAAACTCTTGGCTCAGCCTCCCAGTTAGCTGGGACTACAGGCACCCGCCACAATGCCCAGCTATTTTTTTTGGTTGCAGTTGTCATTGTTCTTTAGCAGGCCCAGGCTGGGCTTGAATGTGCTAGCCTCAGTGTATGTGGCCGGTGACCTACTCCTTGAGCTACAGGCACGGAGCCTCCAATCTCTCTCTCCCTTCTTTTTTGAAGCAAAGTCTCAAGTTGTCACCCTTGGTGAGTGGCGTCACAGCTCATAGCAACCTCAAACTCTTGGGCTTAAGTGATTCTCTTGCCTCAGCCTCCCAAGTAGCTGGGACTACAGGAGCCTGAAATAGCGCCCAGCTATTTTTTTGGTTGCAGTTGTCATTGTTGCTTAGCAGGCCCAGGTCAGGTTCGAACCCGCCACCCTAGATGTATGTGGCTGGTGCCCTGATGACTGAGCTACAGGCACCTCCAGCCTCCAAACTCTTTTATAGGGACATTAATTCCATTCTTGAGGGTAGAGCCCTCATAACCCAATCACCTCCTAAAGGCCCTACCTCTAAATATGGTTGCATTAAGTTTCTTTTTTTTTTTTAATTTTTTTTTTATTAAATCATAGCTGCATACATTGATATGATCATGGGTGCATTAAGTTTCAACTTTGAAACATCAGCATTCAGACCCTAGCAAACACCTATCTTGTAGAATGGCTGTGAGACTCAAATGAGGTTAAATATGTAAAATGCCAAGCATAACACCTGGCTCATATTTCCTTCTGTCTCCCCATTCCTTCTTTTCTCTTTCATTCTCTTCCTTGGTCTTATTACTATTAATAAGGACAAACTGACATTACTTTGAACCATGTGTCACCTACTGACTATTCTGAACATCTGCATCATTTTTTTTCAGACAGCAACCAAACTGCCCTTGGCTGGCGGTGCCACCTGGTGGCTCAAATGGAGAACTGTCTGGCTCAGTGCTCTTTCCCGTTACTCCCCTTCTCCCTGGCGGCAGAGACAGTGCTGTTCTGCAGGTGCCATGCCCTTCCCCCAACACTCTTGCCCTCCAGTTAATTCCAGCTACTTATCTTCTCATATATACTGGTCAGAAGCTTTGATGGTGGTGTCAGGCCATATAGTCTCCTTGTGTGGGATGACACTCAGACTTTGGGGGGACACTGAGAATCTGCCCCTTTGAGAAGCCCCTGTATTCTCTGGGCAGAAACTTAGGCAAACCCTTGTTCCTAGAGTTGGGGGCTTGACAGGTCAGGGGTTTGCTGGCATCCCAGCATCCAAGAGGCATCACAGCTTCCAAGGGGCATCCAAGGGGCATCCCCATCACATAACTCTGGGGAGCTTATTTGAGGCTGTGGGTAGGGAAAATTGGTGTAAGGGTAGTTGTAGGAGATGCTGAGAGCAGGATAGCTTCTGGACGAGATGTTTTGCAGCTTGGGGGTGGACCCTCGGGTAACTCATCTGCAGATGTTAAAGCTTAAACATCCTTTGAAGTCGCTGGGAGAGAGCCAGAGCCTGTGGCAATCCTTAAGCATGCAGTCATTGTCTAATACTCCCCTCACCTGTCATGTACCCTCTCAATAAATAGCTACTGCGGAGGTTGCTCAGGGTGACCCTGCACTTATGGTTAGCTGGCCTCCTGCAAGCTTGTGCTTCTATCCGCGTCACACCTGTTTCTGTCCTGTGGCGACGGGGACAGGGCGATAAGGGTTTAAGACAGGTAGTGTTCCCTCAACTTGCCTGAGAGGAATCACCAAAGGAGTTTAATAAAGATCCAGATGCCCCAGAATTTAGGAGGTCTGGGATGGCGTGGGGAAGCTGCATTTTAGGAATCTCCCCAGGACACTGACTAGGGCAAGAACCTCTCAGAGCCGTATTTTCCTTATTTGCAAACTTTTCACCATATTTTGGAGGGAAGAGAGGGTGAGTGATCAAGCAACTGCTGAGCAACGCGGTCTAAACCATAGTCGAATCTTTCTTGCTATTGTGGCTCTGAGGCTGCTGTCACTTTCCGTTCATTCCTGGTGGTGCTCTGCTGTGCCTGGTAGGCAGGTGACACCTTGGAGACTCACGTTTCTCTGGCTCGGAGGGGCATTGAAGATTCCTGATAATGGGGTCCCTTCCAGCTCCTGGGGGGCCCGGATACCCTGCCCTCTTGCTGGTTCCAGCCCTATCTGCAGGCCAGGACTGCTAAGGCGGCAGGTGACCTCAGAGGACATGCAGCCTGGTACCCGCCCCTCAAAAGGGACAGGCCCAGCCCGAGGGGTGTCACAGACTCTGAGCCACCTTTCTCCTTAGACGCTCAGATCCTACCCCTCAAGAATCATTTTTGGAATGTTTGCCACCCCAAGGAGCATAGAGAGCTGCATGGTCCTTGAGTTGGAAATGATGTTTATGGTGCTTAATAAAAACCTTCTATAGCCCCTTGTTCCTACTTACCTGGTGAGAATAGTTCAGCTGTTGTTTTTCACTAATAAACAAGGTGAAGACAGTTAACCTTTGGCCAAGCATGCCTCCAAGTGACAGGAAAGAGATCTATTTACAGTGTGGGGGAGAAGGGAGCCATTGTCAGGCTGACTTGGCACTGTTGGGAGGGGGCCCCACCCCTCTGTTGTGGGATACTGGGTCGAACCCAGTGACACTGGAGAGATGTTAAATATTAATTACCAGCAGATAAGAGTAACAGCACCTGTCGCTGTGTCCCGCGGAGGGGAAAAGGAGGGGAAACACAGCTAGATTCAGAGAAAGGACATTGTACACTCCAGGAAGCGCCACACAAAGGCTGATCTTATTTCTCAGGAATGTTCAGAAAGGGCTTTGGAACAAGAAGGTGACCAGGGGTGCCTGTCTCTTGGGCACCTCCTTAGGGGCTCTCCCCTCCTTATGCCCCATTATTCTCATCCCCCAAACAGTGTGGAAAGTTCTATTTTTTTTTTTTTTTCTTTTTGAGACAAAGTCTCACTCTGCTGCCACAGGCTAGAGTGCCATAGTGTCAGCCTAACAGCAACCTCAGAGTCCTGGGTTCAAGTGATCCCCTTGCCTCAGCCTCCAAGTAGCTGAGACTTAAAGGCACTCTCCATAATGCCTGGCTAATTTTTCTATTTTTAGCAGAGATGGGATCTCACTCTTGTTCAGACTGGTCTCAAACTCCTGAGCTCAAGGGATCCTCCTGCCTCAGCCTCCCAGAGAGCTAAGAAAGTTCTTTCTCTTGATGAGGACAAAAACTACAGGATCTGAGCTTCAGCTCTGCCACTCAATAGTGAGGCCTTGGTGAGTGCCTTCCCACCTCTTAGGGCCTTGGTTTACTCATGGGGAGGATGTATCATCTGAGATGCAAATGATACAAAAGCTGTCCCAGAATTTTGAAAGCACTGAAAAAGGGCACGTTGTCCTAATCTAGGCAGGACAGTGCAGTACAGCGTGCCTCTGGTGGGGTGTCGGGAGGCAGGTCCTCTGAGGTTGCCACTGCCACCCCTGACAGCTTTCACCTGCAACCTCAGGAAGAAGATTCCATATCATTCGTCTCCAGACTCTGTTTTCAGGAGGCCCTGCAATGCCTCCCCTTTCCTACCCTAGACAATCCAGCCCCTCAGGCTTTGCCTGGGCAATCCTGGGAAAAGTCCAGACCCTTTAAGCTCATGAAAAAAATGCTCAGTATGTCTGAAGCCAACCTGAATTGGGGGAGAGGGTTATTCCTTGTGCCACTTGATTTAAAAATATCACAACAGGGGAAAAAAAAATTCACATCAGGAAATAGCTATTTATTTACTGGGCGTTGCCCACATACCAGGCATAGTAAGCACTTTAGAGACATCATTCAATGTCATCCTCACCACAACACCGTGAGGTAGGTATTGTTATCCCCATGTTACAGATGAGGAAACTGAGGTATTGAGCAACAATTCATTTGCATGAAGTCGCACAGCCTGTAAGTGGTGAGGCTGGAATTTAAATGCAGATGGACTGAACCTGAGACTGAGTTCCCCACGTTGTACTGTAGATGCAGTTTGTTGTTCTGTCTCCAGAGGCCAAGTGGCCCCATGTTCCTTTCAAACCTCATTCACAGGGTAAGCTATGAAACACCTGCCTGCAGAAAAGGTTTCCGTGTCTCCCTCCCTGGTGGATCTGCATTTCACCAGCAGAGGCCTCCAGCAGAGGACATAGTTGAAATGGTGCAAGTTCAGGCAGTGGTGGCCCTGGCTGGGAACAGCACCAGGCTGCACCCGTCCCTGAAGTGTTGCCCTCATGGGGCTCTGGCTTTGGCAAAAGTGCAGGTTGTTCTGGTTCTGCCTAACCTCCTGAGAGGTGTCATTTCTCAGCTCTTTTCTCACCTTTGGGCAATCACAGAGGAGGCAGGGGCCTCATTCTCTGTCAAACTTGATCATGAAGCTGGCCAGAAGTAGGGTGCAACAGGCAGGTTCCCTGAGAACTCTGAGCCTCGTGTATAAGGAGGTGGGGTGCTAGGTCTCCTCTGGGGGTTTTCTGCATTACCCCCCAGCACTGTGACCACCCTGTCCCAACCTGCCCTGTTGGGCTCTGCATAGGGCTCCTCTGCTCCTGCTACACCCCCAGAGCACTTCTGGCCACGGTCCTCCTTGTGCTGTTTTGCTCCGAGGGAGAGCTCACTCAGGAGGAGGCCCTGCGTCTTCCTCTGCTGCTTCTCTCATGGACACCCACAGGGGGCTGGGCTGCAGAATGTGCAGCATGTCTGGGCATGGGACTCACAGCCAAGGATGTGATTCCAGGCAGAGACAGGGAGGAAGCCCCACGCCTGACCTGTTCTCCCCTTAGGGCTCCCATTGCACTGTCAGGTCCAGGCCACTGAAGAGAGAATCCAGCTCTGTGGGCTGCTCCAGGTCTGAGGCCTCAGGGGCTGGGGTCTTGTCCTCATCCTTGGGACATACAAGGGACTCCAGCAGGCCCCATGGACTTGAACCCTGGTCCAAAGGGGAATGGGCGAGGGAAGGAGTATGCAAAGGGAGGGACACAGGGTGGCCCTCAAACTGGACAGAGGAGAGGAGGGGGAGCTGGCCCTTTAGGTACTGTGGTGTCTCTGGCTCCCCACTGGGGTCAGATGGTCTGTCCATGCAAATCCCCAGAGGCTGGAGGAAAGACTTTACTTCTTGGGATTCCTCTGTAGCCAAGGAGGTCACCTCCTGCAGAGAAAGGCCACTGGGCATGCAGCTGCCAGCCAATGCCTCTTTCTGGAGCTGACCTTTACGCCTGAGATCTCTGAGTGTCATAAGGGAGGAGTTTTTGCTGGCGTCTTCCACACATACCCCATAGGAAGGGGGCCAGCCCTCGGGAGTGGCCTGAGGGGTGTAGGAGGGAGGCTGGACCTTAGAGACAGTCTGTGGGGTATAGAAAGGGGGTTTAGCTTCGTGGATCACCTGAGGTGCGTAGGATGAGGGCCCAACCTCGGGGGCAGCCTTTGGAGCACAGGGCAGTGGGGAGAGTGTCTGAGGTGGTGGCATGTGGTGGGGCTGGAGGATGGAGATGTCCTGTTGGCCTAAGTAAGTGATCTCCGTGCTGTGCTGCTGTGGAGCTCCTGGGGTCTCCCTGAGCCCAGAGACCTTGACCTGGGAGTACTGGACAGGCTGGGCCAGACTGCTGGAGCCATTGAGGTCAAAGACAGGGATCAGGACGTGCTCCTGGATGAACCGCAGCGGCTGGAAAGTCAGTACTTGCTGGACGTTCTGTGCAGGGACAAGAGTGTACCCCATTAGGGACAGTTCTAAGCTCCCTGCAGGTGATGGGGGAGGGTGAGGTCCTCCCTCCCCGGGGAAGCTGAGGGGGTGGGGAGGCATCTAAGGGCTTTTTCAAGATGTGTTGCCCCACATCTGTCTGCTCAGAGCGTCTTCTAAATGCCAGCACCTGCGCAAGGGACAGAGCTTCCAGCTCTCCTCCAGCCAGAGCCACTTCTGCAGTCTGGGTTATCTCAGGGAGTGAGAGCTAGGCTCTGGCTTCTCAGGGGGGCAGATAGTCCAGGGATTAAATAACCCAGATTTGGAGCTGCCTGGGGCACAGTCTAGGGGAGGCACCCACATTGCTGCTTGGCACATAGCAAGGGCAGAGGAACCAGGGAAGACTGGGAGTTTTACAGAAAGTGGTTCATCTGGATTCTGACTTTGGGCAAAACACCCTCAGAGCTCCTGTGTCCCTTGGATGGCTGAGAACTGGCTCCGGGCACCACAGATGGCTCCATAGGGGGCTCCGTGGGGCAGGGGGGACCTTGCTGCTTACCTGGTCAGCCGAGGGCTACTGGTGTGATTTGTGTAGCTTACATAGGGATTTTCATTTAAAAATTAGTGGTGAATATTTGACAATTGGGAGATTTCACATTACAATCTGAAATTTGGACTTCTCTCAGAAAATTTGAAGATCAGACAACACTGGGCCTGTATCCCACTCAGTGGTGATGTCTGCCTTTTACGATGGGTGTGAGACCCACGGTTCCCCATGCTTCCTGATCCTTACTCCTTTGCAGCTCACTTCTCTTCCATGTCCTCTTATTCTTTTGGTTGCAGCCGTTCTTGTTGTCTGGTGGGCCCAGGCGGATTCGAACCTGCCAGCTCAGGTGTATGTGGCTGGCGTTTTAGCCGCTTGAGCCACAGGTGCTGAGCCTCGTGTCCTCTATTCTTGATCAGCACCCCCCCACCCCCCAGCCTTTTGAGACAGAATCTCATTTTGTTGCCCTTGGTAGAGTGCTATGGCATCATAGCTCACAGCAACCTCAAACTCCTGGGTTCAAGTAATCCTCTTGCCTCAGCCTCTCCAGTAGGTGAGACTACAGGCACCTACCACAACACCCAGCTATTTTTATATATGGGGTCTTGCTCTTGCTCAGGCTGGTCTGGAACTCCTGAGCTCAGGCAATCCACATGTCTCAGTCTTCCAGAGTGCTGGGATTACAGGCGTGAGCCACCAGGCCCGGCCACCTCCCTCTCTTTAGTATACGCCGAGACCTGTTGAGTCTGTGGACTTAGGTTGGACTATGAGCTCCAGAGAGGAGAAAACAGGCCTCAGCTCACTGCATGTGCAGCACCTTGGGGAGAACCAGGGGTCTCTGGGCCTATGCCCTCTGCTGCTCTGGAGTCCCACCACCACCCACACCTCTCCCTCCTGCCCCAGGGGATGGCTCACCAGGGAGTTAGGAGGCACAGGCGGTTTGGTGACATATCTGTAGCTCAGGTAGCAGAGCACGGCCACGAGGAAGCCCATGAAGAACAGGATGGCGCCTGAGAAAGAGTAGGTCCATGTCCGATCTGGGTGAGCAAAGGGGCCAGAGAGGAGATGTGAGGCTGTGATCTGGCCAAGTCCCAGGTGTGGCTGCTGCAAACCCTCGCAGGTCAGGCTTAGAAGGCCTCTCCTACCCTTCGTATTCACAGGACAGGGGCAAGATCACGAATGCAAGTCCACACACTGCACTTCTAAAGAGTCAGAGTTTACAAATTGTGTTTTTATACTGTTAAGTGGAATAGGTCCTCAGGAGGCTGAGGCAAGAGGATCGCTTGAGCTCAAGAGTCTGAGGTTTCTGTGAGCTAAGACGCCATGGCACTCTACCAAAGGTGACAAAGTGAGACTCTGTCTCAAAAAAAAAAAAAGGTAGAGTGGCCTACACTTAGTCAAAAAGCAGGGTGGAGCTTGGTGCCTATAGCTCAGTGAGTAGGGCGCCGGCCACATGCAGGTTCCAGCCTGGCCCGGGCCTCCTAAACAACAATGACAACTGCAACCAAAAAAATAACTAGGTGTTGTGGTGGGTACCTATAGTTCCAGCTACTTGGGAGGTGGAGGCAGGAGAATCGCTTGAGCCCAGGAGTTGGAGGTTGCTGTGAGCTGTGATGCCACAGCACTCTACTAAGGGTGACATAGTGAGACTCTGTCTCAAAAAAAAAAAAAAAAAAAAAGGCAGGGTGGGACAGTATGGGCATAAACAGGTGAGATTTGTCTAGTTCAGCCCAGGGAGAGAGGTGGTCACAAACCCAGCTTAGTGCCCATAAAGTAGGATCCTTTTTTCTAGTTCTTCTCTAGCCAAGTTCTATTCTGCTCTCCACAGTGGCCCCTGGCCCCAGGAAGAGCATGCCCCAGGCAAATGGCCAGCACTGGCTGTTCCATGAGGCAAATCTTCCCTACGAATTAGTGCACTGGGATTCAGGTGGAGAAATCAGTCTCTTGTGGGCTCCTGGGAAAACTGATGAATCAAGTTTTGAATAAAGCTTTGGCACAGAGCCAGTTACCCCTAGGGACCAGCCTCTGGCAGCTGCCCAGCCTCTGTTCATCCACACAGCCTGGCATCAGCATTCCCACTTGTCAGAGGAGGCGTCAGGCCCCCAGAGGCTGAGTGCCTCCCCAGGGCACACGGTGAGCTAATGCTGTCCGACTAACGGTGCCTTCTCACTCCTCATGTGCTACTTTGCTTTCCGCTGTACCACACACTGTGCCCAGCTCGCAAATGAAACTCGGTTCTAAATGTTGGCATGGCTGGAACCGAGATCACTGCTGACATCATGAGTCTGAGCATGATGACTAATCATCTAATCCACAGCTATCACTTTCATTCTCTAAACTTGTAGCTCTGGGAATTGCGACATTTCTGTCTGTCTATGAAAATAAACACTAATAAAAACATTATGATGTTTATGATCAGAGTCGAGTTTCAGTACACCAGAGAAAGAGACCCTCTCCCTGAGCAGATGACTCAAAACTATTTCGATAGCAGTGCAGTGGTGAGAACATGGTTTCCAGAATTAGGCTGCCTTCCATCCCTTACCATAATGGTGGGTATGGAAGTGCATGAGAGTGTATGACAGCATATGACAGCATATGAGAACATATGAGAGTGTATGACAGCATACAACAGCATAAGAGCACATACGCTGTTACACCTGTGTGACCTTAGGCAAGTTACTTAACCACTCTGAACCTCAGGTTCCTCATCTGTAAAATGAGGATGAGACTAGCACCTACCTCATAGACTGCTTATGAGGATGGCACCAAGTAGTACCTGGTTCCTGGTTAGTGCCGCGGAAAGGCTAATTTTATTTTTTTTTAGATAGAGTCTCAAGCTGTCGCCCTGGATAGATCATCTCTTGGGCTCAAGCGATCCTCTTGCCTCAGTTTTTTTTTTTTTTTTTTTGTATAGACCAGGGTCTCACTCTTGTTCAGGCTGGTCTCGAACACATGAGCTCAAGCAATCCACCTGCCTCAGCCTCCCAGAGTGAGAGGATTACAAGCTTGGGCCACAGCGCCAGGCCGGAGAAAGGCTAATTATCTTGAAAAATGATTTCAATATTTTGAGGCAGAGTCTCACTCTGTCACTTGGGCTGGAGTCTAATAACATGATCATAGCTCACTGCAACCTTGAACTCCTGGGCTCAAGGGATCCTCCTGCCCTGGCCTCCCAAGTAGGTGGGACTTACAAGGATGCACCACCATGCCTGACTGATTTTAAAATTTATTGTAGAGATGGGAGTCTGGTTATGCTGCCTAGGCTGGTCTTAAACTCCTAGTCTCAAGCGATCTTTCTGCTTTGGCCTTCCAAAATGCTTGGATTAGAGGATTAAGCCTCCACACCCAGCTGGTAGTTATAATTATCACCATTATTATCACTTGGCAGTCGGAAATTCTGAGGGATCCTTTTTATCTTCTCTTCCTTCCACCCTGCAGATCCTCACCACCCCCCCCCCCCCATATGTCTCACTTGGGTGAATATTAAGGTGAGTTTACTTTGCCAGGGTACACACAAAGCTTGTCAGAGAGCAAATCCAGACATAGGCCGGAGGGTGAGAATTAAACATTTGCTGTGATAACCATCAGCTAACTCTGTTATGGATAAACAAAGACCTTAATAATACACTAACAACCCTCCTGTGGTGTTCTGGAGCACTGCCAAGCCTCACCTTGGGTACAGAGCAGAAAGAGTGCAATTAAGACTAGAACTCAGGAGTTCCAGCTCCCTCCACTGGGTTCAGCTCAACTTACCTGGTAGCGTCTTCACTCGGCACACATAGGCGGGACTCTCTTTGGACCAGGTTTGAATAAAAATCGTAATGGTGACCAGGAACTCCGTGTCAGGGGTCAGGCCGAAGAACTCAAATTCTCTCTGCTTCCCCTCAAGGTGCTGAATTTGACAGAGAACCCAAAGCGATTCCTCTTACATTCCTCTCCGCACGGAGCCTAAGCAAGCTGGCTCAGTCCTCCTCCTGGGTAACTGTGCTTAGTAAAATGGTACCATCAGCTGCTCCAGGAAGAGCCTGGCAGGTCAGCCTGTCCCTCCGTTCCCATGCCTCTCCCTTTGCTTTATTCCCAAATGCAACTCATCCCCACGTTTGGTGGATCTTCCACTTGGAACACTGGTGCACAGTAAGGAGTCTGCACACGCTAGCTGCCACTGTATGGCCACCACGACCCCTCCCTCTTTTTCCTCCCTTCCTTCCTTCCTTCCTTCCTTCCTTCCTTCCTTCCTTCCTTCCTTCCTTCCTTCCTTCCTTCCTTCCTTCCTTCCTTCCTTCCTTCCTTCTTTTCTTTTCTTTTTTTTTGACACAGTCTCACTGTATTTTCCAGGCTAGAGGGCCATGGCATTAGCCCAGCTCACAGCAACCTCAAGTTCCTGGGTTCAAGCAAACCTCCTGCCTCGGCCTCCCAAGTAGTTGGGACTACACACTACCTGCCACGACGCTTGGCAATTTTTTTCTATTTTTAGTAGAGACCAGGTCTCGCTCTTACTTAGGCTGGTTTTGAACTCCTGAGCTCAAGCAATCAACCCACCTCAGCCTCCCAGAGTACTAGGATTATAGTCATGAGCCACTACGCCCAGCCCCCTTCCTTCTTCTTTTTTTTTTTTAAATTTATTTATTTTATTTATTTATTTATTAAATCATAGCTGTGTACATTAATGCGATCATGGGGCACCATACACTGGTTTTATAGACCATTTGACACATTTTCATCACACAGGTTAACATAGCCTTCCTGGCATTTTCTTAGTCATTGTGTTAAGACATTTACACTCTACACTTACTAAGTTTCACATGTACCCTTGTAAGATGCACTGCAGGTGTAATCCCACCAATCACCCGCCCTCCGCCCACCTCCCCCTGCCTCCCCTCCCTTTCCCCCTTCCCCCTATTCCTAGGTTATAACTGGGTTATAGCTTTCATGTGAAAACCATAAATTAGTTTCATTCTTCCTTCTTTTTTTTTTTTTTGCAGTTTTTGGCCAGGACCGGGTTTGAACCTGCCACCTCCAGTATATGGGGCCAGCGCCCTCCCTACTCCTTTGAACCACAGGCACCGCCAACCTTCTTTTTCTTTATTAAACATCAGAAACTCTGAGTATCTATCCCTTGCTTGTCTTCCTCATTGCTTCTGCTTGAACTAGGCCTTGATGCTTCAGCCTGGACTTGGCAGTCGCCTCCTTACCTGTCACCTGTCTTTGGGTTTGCCTCTGTCTATCAACTCAGCCTGGTGCTGCAGGGATCTTTCTGAAAGATAACCCAAGAACAATGCTGCCCTATTCAAAATCCTTTGATGGTCTTTCCCATATTTACAGGCTAAAGCCCTGGCCCCTGCCTCCCAGTCCACACTTCATCTCTCCCTGCTGCCCACCTGGCTCTGCAGGCTCTGGGAAACATCTGTCTTGCTTAAGTTGTGTCTTTGCCTCTGCCGGTCTTGCTGCTGGAACTGTTTTTTAGTTCTCGTGCTTCTGTGTATCTCTAACCTCTCTGACCCCGAGCTCCTCTGCCTTGGCTGGCCCCGGCCACCATTCTGGTTCCCTTCCTGCCTCCCTGACTGCCCTTTCACTAGTTTTAGACCCTCCCCTGTCGTTCTGAAAGATTCACTTTGTCCCTTTTTTGTCCTTTCTTACACACCCTCTAGTTACTTAGTGATCTTACTTGAACCCGGGGCTCCTGTGAGCGCCAATGCTTAGAAAGAACGATAGTTTCTGAAGGGGAATGCGGGCTCCCTGCTGGATCACACTGTGTGGGTATCTCTAACTTGACATATCCAAACACGCTGACCTTGGCTCTCTGAGATCCATCCCATCCCAGAGCTCAAACCCACTCCCACTTCTGATTGTCTAATTCTGTTATCAGCATCCTTCTTTTTCTAGCCTCCAACAGCCAAACCTTACAGCCATTTTGACAAATCCCCTCTCGTACTTTCTGCATCTAATTGACCTTAAATGATCCATAAATCTTCCTTTAAAAAGGCCAGGACCTGTGTTCTTAGGAGTTTAAAAGCCAAGAATTTTTTTCTTTCTTTTTCTTTCCTTCTTTCTGTTTTTTCTTTTTTTAGTAGAGATGGGGGGGGTCTCACTCTTGCTCAGGCTGGTCTTGAATTCCTGAGTTCAAGTGATCCTCCTGCCTCGGCCTCCCAAAGTGCTAGGATGACAGGCATGAGCCACTTCACTCAGCCCTAAGAATTTTTTTCTTGGGCTCTTTGTATTTTAGCTTTGGCTTCTCTTTTCCAGGCATGTGAGGCCAAGGATTAGGGTAATTTGTTGTTTTATAGGGAAAAGGTGAGGAATGAAATTGGGTGAAGAAATACATAAATGATTAACTATAAACTTAATTTAACTTATTGTTTTCTGAAAATCATATGATTAAAATTGTGCACATTAAACATCATGGTATACAAGCTTCCTCCTTCCCCCAATTTTTTACTGCCTCTGTGCTGGCTTGAGCCCTTGTTATTTTCAGCCTATATCTTTGCAATGGTCTGACTTCCCACCCTGATCTCACTTTCATTTCCACATTTGATTTTTTTTCATTCTGATTCTAATAATTTATAGCTTCTATTGGACTTACTCTCCCAAAAATAACTATAATAAATTCTGACCACAAAATAAAAATCAACCTGGGAGGCCGAGGAGGGTGGATTACCTGAGCTCACAGGTTCAAGACCAGTGTAAGCCAGAGGGAGACCTCATCTCTAAAAATAGCTGGGCGTTGTGGCAGGTGCCTATAGTCCCAGCTACTTGGGAGGCTGAGGCAAGAGAATCATTTAAGCCCAAGAGTTTGAGGTCGCTGTGAGCTGTGATGCCACAGCACTCTACTGAGGATGACAAAGTAGCACTCTGTCTCCAAAAAATAAATAAATAAATAAATAAAAAATAAAAATCAACTACCTAAATGCATTGAAGAGTAAACAAATGTAGGCATGTATTGGAGAGAGGAAGAAGGGAATGACAATGGGAGGGTTTTCCATTTTTTAAATGTCTTTTAGCCTAAGGAAAGGCCCCTACCTATACCTGGTGGGGTGGTTAAAACCAAGATAGAAACCCTGTTTTCTCACAGGCTTGAATAGCCAGAAGGTAGATTTGGAATAATCATAGCAACTGGAAAATGAGTGAAGGAACCACAGGAGAGATAATAAAGAAGGAAAACCAAATCCTTTGTAAAAACTCTGCCCAAATCTCTGACCAGCCCCCCAAGTATGCATGAATGGGGTAGACTCTAAGGAGCCCAGGCAAAGTAAAAAAGGAAAAAACAACTGAAATTTCAGAGTTCACAGTTCAGCCTAATTATCTGCCTGCTAAAACAAAACAAAACAAAAAAAGTAATAATCTTTGCAGGAGTATAACAGAATCCAGAGTCACTTCAACAAGTCATTCATAACATCTGGGATACATTTCAAAATTTTTAGACATACAAAAAAAAAAAAAAAAAAAAAAGAGAGAGAGAGAGAGAATGTGACCTATATTCAGGAGAAAAGATGATCAGTTGTGACTGACCTCAAGATGACCAAAATGTTGGAATTAGCAGACAATTATTTTAGCCACAGGTGCCACCCTAGCAGACAATGATTTTAAAGCAGCTATATAACTGTGCTCACGGACATAGTTATAAAGGAAAATATGCTCATACTGAATGAATGAATTAAAAAAACTCAGTAGAATATAAAAATAATAAATACCAGAAACTTCAGAACAGAAAAGTAGACTATAATATCTGAAATTAAAAAAAAAAAAACTTTTGAATTATTTTAATGACATTGGAAATAAGAAAAGAAATAGAGCATTAGGAGATAGATTGGTAAAATAGAATTAGAGAGTGGTGCTATCTTCACAAACTAGTGGTTCTAGTTTCACAACTTTGTGAATCTACAAAAAAAAAAAAAAAAGACTTGGGCGGTGCCTGTGGCTCAGTTAGTAGGGCGCCGGCCCCATATGCTGAGGGTGGCAGGTTCAAACCCAGCCCCGACCAAACTGCAACAAAAAAATAGCTGGGCATTGTGGCGGGCGCCTGTAGTCCTGGCTATCCGGGAGGCTGAGGTAAGAGAATTGCTTAAGCCCAGGAGCTGGAGGTTGCTGTGAGCTGTGTGACGCCACTCTACCAAAGGGCCATAAAGTTAGACTCTGTCTCTATAAAAAAATAAAATAAAATAAACAAATAAAAATGCTTTTTCTTCTTAAAAAAAAAAGACTCTGAATTCTATGCTTTAAAAGGGTGAATTTTATATTGTGTGAATTATATCTCGATTAAAAAAGGTAAAGTCTGCCAGAAGCTGTCTGTAAGAAGTGTATTTTAAATATAAAGATACAGATAGGTTGAAAATAAATGAATGTAAAAAGATATACTATGCAAACTATACGGAGGCTAGAGTGGCTATATTAGTACCAGATAAAGTAGACTTCAACACAAAGGGTATCACTACAGATAAAATAGGACATTTCATATGATAAAAGAGTCAATTTATCAGGAAGACATAACAATCATAAACGTGTATGTGTCTAATAATAGAGTTTCAACATGCACCGAGCAAAAGTACACAAAACTAAAAGGGAAAATAGACAAATACACAATTAGAGTTGAAGAGTTTAATATTCTCAGCAACTAAAAGAATAATTGCCCCTCACCCAAATCAGGAAAGATGTAGGAGATCTGAATAACACTATTAACCACATTTACCTGATTGATATTTATAGAGCCCTCCACTTACCTAAAAAATGTATTACACAAGGAGCATTCACCAAGATAGGCCATATGCTTATCCATAAAACAAATGTCAATTAATTTTAAAGAACCGAAGTCAAACAGAGTTTGTTCTCTGACCACTAACTGAATTAGATTAGAAATCAATAACAGTAATATATTTAGTAAAACCCCAAACATTTACCAAAAGATAGCTGTGATAAGGACTTTCCCTGCTTATTAATCTCTAGTTGCTCCCCCCCAACTGCTAAACTAAGGAAAAATTTCTCCATCTACCATTCTAGGCCTGTGCAGCAGGGTCCCAGCTGGTCTTCTCAGATTTATCTCCAAGGTTCCTCTACATCAGTTCTCAAACTTCAGGGTGGGGAAGAAACACTTTGCTTACTAAAATTCAGATTCCAGAGATGCAATGGTAAATATTTGATCAAGCAGATTTGAAGTGGGCCCCAAAATCTATGTTTTAAACAGGCACTCCAGGTTTGGGAACTTATTTTGGGAAAGCATTTATATAACGTGGTGCTCCAGTCAAATCAAACACTTTTGTACTTTTCAAAAGTGTCTTAAGTTTTTCTGCTTTTCTGTTTGATGATGGTGGGGTAGTATAGGCCAGAAGGGAAGGGGGTGGGGGGAATGGGCTTTAAAAGGCACTGGATTTGAATCTTGTCTGCACTATTATTTGCTGAACAATCTTGAGCAAGTGACTTAACCTCTCTGAGCCTCTTTTCTGTAAAATGGAGAAAATAACACCTGCCTCATAGAGGCTATAGTGAAGATTAAATGACATAGTATATATATATTACCTTGTATATCTCAGAAATTATATTGACCCCAGTAAGTTTCCTGAAAGTCTTCTAGATCTTGCTGAGCTGACATCCTGCCCCACCTCCCAAAACCCTTATTTCTCTCTACAGCTATTCGAATTCTTGTTTTACGTCCCCCCCCCAACTAGATTATAAGCTCTTTGAGTGCAGGAACCATAGAGTAGGAAAAAAATATTCACTCAACCAAATTATGGATTAGTGGCACATGCTGGGGAAAACACCACATATTTTTGGGGTCCAAAAAGAAAAAAATTATTTATACATCATTTGACAATTTATGCCCTTGCCTTGACTTCCACCTTTCATCATTATTGCTCTTGAGACATTGCCTGTATATATGTTCCTGATAATAGTGAAGAATCAGCAAAAAGCACTGCAGCATTGGAAACTGATACTAGCATTTTCTACAGTGAATACCTGAGGATGCTAATAGAAGTTGTTCTACAGTATGTGAGAAGGTATTTGATTTTTAAAAAAGATTATCTTATGCAAAAAAGTCGTTTCTCTGGTTAAACAAATTTGAGAGAAGTTGTATTAAAAAAATTGAAATTTTAGTCTTGGCGCTGCAGGACTTATCAGAGCCTTTAGCATACTATTGTGTATGTGAATCTACAAGAGGAAGGTTGCGGTTCTTGATGTTTGCTAAGCTTCCAAGAGCCTCCCACAAGCTATGTTTTGGGAAATGTTCACTTATATAACACGTCTCCTTTCTACTTAAACCAGATCTAATTGAGAGGGAATAAATGTCCCAGGCAGGGAAGGCCCAGGGTGCAACATGCACATACCATTTGGTAGGTGTGGTTGATGTGGAGCTCTAAGTGGTAGAACAGGTCAGGGAAGATATCCTCCAGCATTTGTTGGTGGCCATCCCCCTGGTAGATAGGTGTGGGGGTCGGATGGACAATCATCTGAATGGATCTCATTTTAGGAATACAGGTCACATCAGGTGGTTTGATGGTGGCTGGAGAAAGGGAAAGAGAAAAGAGAAAAGTTATGCAAGCAGCTGGTGTTTAGGTTTAAGGGCGAATAGGGGAATCCGGGGTGAGGGACAGCAGCTTCCCGGGTTGGTCACACCCTTGCCCCTGTCCCCACACATCCCAGCTCCTGCATCCCTCCTCAAGTCTGCCCAGAACATCCTTCCTCCCTAATCTATTGGCTGTGACAGCTCTGGAGCTGTCAGTGACCAATGAGCCAACTACATATCCTAAGTAATAGTTTGGGCCAGTATGCATAGGGGAGGTGGCCTAATACTACTGATGGCCAGAATGCTATAAAAGGCCAGACCTAAGACTTTAGTCACTTTGAAGATGGAATTTTCCAAAAAAAAAAACAAATGACCTTCACTGATTTCCAGAACTCTTTGAGAATTTGATGGACACTATAAATCTTCCCTCCCCACAAACGTACATATACAAAAATCTTGCATCCAATTTCAGGCCTTTGCAGACGTCACTCACTTTGTACTTAATTTTTAAAAATCCCTCAAAGGTCTGTTGACCTCTAATATTTAAAATATCTTAGCCAGAACAATGTTCACTTCAGTGCTGCTTATAAAATTGAAAAATTGAGCTAAATGTCCTCAAAAAAGGAAATTAGGTAAATTAATTAGAGCATCTCCATAGAAGGGATCATTGTGAAGTATCAAGTTGTGGAAAAATATTAATGACATGGGCAAATGTTCATGATAATCATGATATGTGTGTGTGGGGGGGGAAACTCAAAGCAAAAAACCACCACCCAATGATGAAATAGTAGATACAATTGCCAATAACGACAGCTATGTTTGGATGTTTGAGTTATTTAGGCTGACTTTGAGGAGGGTATATTTCTATATTTTTTCAAATTTTTCTTCAATGGACTTGGATTAATTGAATAAACCAGGGAGGGAACACAAAATAATTTATTTAATTTTATCTTTAATATTCTTAACAAACGTAAAGTCGGTTGGTGAACATCAATCACCATATTCTTAGCTTGTAGGAGGAGTTGGGCAACTGAAATGTCTTCATTCATTTGTTCATCAATTACGCAACGAGCATCTTCTATGTGCCAGGTGTCATGTTAAGGGCTGGGAATGTGCTCGATTCCACAACCCACGCATGTCACCACAGAGTTTGCATTTAGAGGGAGAGGCAGATACAGTGATTGCAGATTGAGATCTGAGCTATGAAGACCATGATCAGAGAATCGCAGTGGGTGGCCTGCTGAAATCAGGTAGTCAGGGCTGGGGCTGGGGTTGTCTGATGAGGAGGTGGCATTGAAGCCAAGCCTTAAGGATCGAAAGAGCCAGTCTAGAGTTGCTGAGAAGAGCCCCCAGACCCTGTGAGTGGTGAGGGCCCAAGGTGGGGAGTGTCAGGTGTAGCGGGAGAGATATACAAGATGAGGACTGGGATAGGCAGGGCCTATAGGCCACAACAAAGAGTTGGCTCTTATTTTAGGAGTCATGAGAAGCTGCTGGAGGGTATTAAGGGAGACATGGGGGAAACAAGTTAGGAGCCAAGAGATGAGGGTGGTCCACACTAGAGAGGTTGGGGTTTAGGTGGAGAAAAGTGAACAAACCCACTGGGGACATGCCCTAGTGGGTGGAGGGGACAGCTTCTCTAAAGGCCATATCCCCAACTTCTGCTTCCCCAAGAGCTCCTTCTGAGCCCTCCAGCCCCCCAGAGGAGAAGAATCCCCCTTCTGTACTCCCAAACAACTCCCCTCCCCTGACAGCAGCAGGCTCCTACTCACTGTGCTGCTTCGACCCGAACCTGTCTGTCATCTTGGTGGCAGACCTGCCTCCCGGGCTGACAGCAGTGACCCTGGCATAGTAGTACTCTGTGGGGTTGCCCGTCTCCACTGTCAGGTTGCAGGACTTGCGGGTGATGTTCTGGCAGCCCTCCTTTGCCAGCCACTCACTTTCTCCGTACCTGCAGGCGAGATAGGGATGGGCGGCCTCCATGAAGAAGCAGGGCAGCGCTAGGCCTGTGGTTTCTTTTATTAATAATGACAAGGCACTCTCATGTTTACTTAGCATGTTCAGTGACACAGGTCCTCACTAAGCTCTCACGATGATCCTATCAGGCCTGAGCATTAGTCTCCCTCTTTTGCAGATGAGGAAGATGAGGCTCGAGGAAGTGAAATATACCCGGGGTGTGACATGCACATGTGAGAAGCCAGGACTTGAACCCAGCCAGTCTGAGTCCATATTCTGGGCTCACTGTCACTGTAGCTCTTTGAAGCAGGCCCTGCCATCTCCATTTTGCAGATGAGGGAATTAAGACTCAGAGACAGGAAAGTGTCTTAAGATAAGGAATGGAAGCCAGCCCTGTGGACTCTGGAGCTTGTGCCATGCTTCCTGCCTGCTCTCACCAATAATGATAAAATGATTATTGGTAATTTATTATTAATATTTTCTCAGCACACGTGCTAATGACTTTCATCATCTTGTTTAATCTACCTAGCAATAATAGGGTGAAGGTGCTGTTGTTATTCTCACTTATGGTGGAGAAACTGAGACTTGGAGAACTGAACCTTGGCTGCCCAAGGTTATACAGGTGAGAGCTGGTGTCAAGCTCAGGCACCCTGATCCCAGGCTTTTAACTGTTAGCTTTTCCTCCCTCTGAAAAAGAAACACAAAGGAAGAAAGCTTTATCTGGGAGGGGCTGTGTCTTGTCGGGTGGCACGGGAACACAGGGAATGCCGAGGGAGATACTTTCTTGGAGGGGTTGGCTTTGGAGCAGAAGCAAAGAAAGGAGGTGGGCAGAGAGAGGGGGATGCCTACGTCTTATACTCGACGCTGTAGACTGTGTCTGGCGTGCTGTCCGGCCCGCTGCCCCACGTCAGGATGTTTTCAAAGTTGCTGGACTGGAATTTCACGTGCTGAAGAAGATCCGAGGTGTCCTCTGAAATGGGAGCTGGAGGAAGGAAGGAGGAGGGTGAGCAGAGGGGCTCGGAGACCTTGGCCTTGGCCTTCTACAAATGAGCCAGTGAGAGGGGACACAGTGCTTCCGGTCATTTCTTTTTGTTGTATCGAGTTATATCACATTCCATAAACATTATCGGTTTCTTTTTTTTTTTTGAGATGGAGTCTCACTTTGTCACTCTCAACAGCTCACAGCAACCTCCAACTCTTAGGCTTAAGCGATTCTCTTGCCTCAGCTTGGAGTCTCAGCTACTCCCAAGTAGCTGGGACTACAGGCACCTGCCACAAGGCCTGGCTATTTTTTAGAGATGGGGTCTCGCTCTTGCTTAGATTGGTCTTGAACTCCTGAACTCAAGCACCCACCTGGGCCTCCCAAGTGCTGGGATTACAGGCGTGAGCCACCGCACCTGGCCACCATCACCATTTTCAATTGCTCAGTGCAATGGTTTCTCAGTATATTCACAATGTTGAGCAGTCATCCTACTATCTAATTCCAGAACATTTTTACTTATCACCCCTAAAAGAAACTATGTCCCCATTAGCAGGTACTCCCTTGTCACAGCCTCTGACAATCTACTTTCCATCTCTGGATTTGCTTGTTCTGGACTTTCCACGTAGAGGCTCGGCTCCTTTCTCTGTGTGGCTTCTTGTGCTTAGCATAATGTTTTCAATAAGGTTCATCCATACGGCAGCACGAATCAGCACTGACTTCCTTGCACAGCTTTCCCCGTTTTGTTTATCCACTCATCAGTTGACAGGCACTTGTTTCCACTTTTTGGCTGGTACGAATCATGCTACTATGAACATTGTGTATGATTTTTTAAGTGCACATATATGTTCAGTTCCCTTGGGCATAGGAGTGGAATTGCTGGGCCATATGGCTACTCTATGTTAAACATTTTGAAGAACTGTCAACTATTTTCCAAAGTAACTTAAGTGACTGCACCACCTTAAACTCCCACCAGAAGTGTTTGTGGGGGGTGGGGCTGGGGGGTTGGTTTCTTCATATCCTTGTCAACAGTTGTCTGTCACTCACTTTTTGACAGTCTGTAGTTGGTCAAACCTTACCCTGATTTCAGAGACATTTAACTACCAATAAAATAACTGAGAAGTAACTTTCCCGAAGCCCATCATCTCAGACAATGGTGGAGGAGATCTTTGTGGATTTTGGCCAATGCTTACCTATCCAGTTGGCTTCTTAAAAGGCAAAGGCACCTCACCCCCACTTTGCAGGAGGGCAGGATGCTGAGTGAGACCGCACACAGGCAGGGTAACCTTAGGGAAGCTGTTTCAGCAATTAGAACTTCAGTTTCCTCCTCTCTAAAATAGGAATAATTCAACTTGCCTAAAGGTAAACAATGACAGTGGCAGTGACATTTGTGAAATGCACGGCCTCTTATAGGCAAAGACCTTTACTTTGCTAAATCGTCTTGACAACCTGATGAGATGGCTACTATCATTCTCCCCATTTTAACGATGAGAAAAACTGAGGCTGAGGGAGGCTTGTTGCCTAGTGTGACAGCATGTTACAGAGCCGGACTGGTTCTGGGGCAGATATGATGGGGCAATTTTGGGAACCCTTTCAGCACATAGTAAGTCCTCATGTGTATGTGTGAGTCTAAGGTAGGAGACTCAGAAAAGCCAGAGGTTGCCCATGTGGGGAGGGGGCTGTTCTCTTTACATGAGCCCCTGGCAAAGGGACCAGTTTAGGGCGGTTGGGAGGAGACAGGAGGGGAGAAGCTGGCCCTTAGAGAGTGCACGAGCCTCTCATCCAGTCTGGGCCTTGCCCGGAAAGGCAAAGAGCTGCAAAGGTCTGAGCTCCACAAAGGGGCTGGGGGTAGGGGTGGGGTTGCTGCCTCTGAAGAGCTCTTGACTTATAAAACTCTCGCCTCAGCCCTCCAGCTTGGGCCGCAAAGAGAAAGGGGGTGCCAGAAAACAGTAGCACATACAGAGGGCCTGGTCGGCTGGGGTGGGAAAGAAACAGGCTGAGCTGACACGGCCTTGAGGCCTCACCTGCACACAGGTCTTTGATATGAACCTGCCTCTCCTCCCCCAGACATGCGGCGGTCACCAGCAAGCCCAGGGTGTGAGGAAATGGACTGCTCTTTATTCCTCCCTCCAAGTCTACATGTAGTATTTCTGCAAGAGGGGTCCCTAGGCTTGGAGGGTATCTGTGGGGACAGGGAAAGGACAGTCCTCCCGGCTGCACATGCATGGGCTAAACTGAAGGTCACTCTCTTCTGAACCTGGATTGATCTGCCAAACTCTTTGTCCGCAGGCTTCCTGGAGGAGTCCCCAGAACGGGGCCTTGGAGACAGCATAGGGCTAGTCTACTGCTTCCACCTAGTGTGACAGCTGTGCCATTGAACCCCAATGGCACAAGCCCTAAAGGATATGAGTCTGGGTGGGATTGGGGTCATTTCTGGAGGGAGGGGTCCTGGACTCAGGACTGAGCCTAAAGTTGAGGAAGGGAGTCCAGGTGAGGCCAGACCTGAATATTGGCTTCAGGTGGCGTTGTGGGTGAAGGGCAGGAGAGAGAGGGTGGGACTGGGAGGTGGTCAAGGTTTGAATGCAGGTGGGCTGGAGTTTGCAGTGGGAATGTTTGCTGGCTGGGGTCCTCATCCTGGGCGGGGCGGGGAGGCCATCTGGGTTGCGGGGGTGCTGGTGGCTGAGGCGGAGGCACAGGGCCCTGGGTAGGGTGGAGTTGGCACCACTTTTCAAGAGGGAACTAAAGTGGGCTTCCTGAATTGGGGTGAGTGGACCTTGGCCTGCCCTTTTCTTTTAGGGGGTTCCAAAGATTAATAAACTCTCACTTCTTCTCCTGCCTTCCTTGCTCCTTTTTCTCCTAAATCCTTTATCCGTTTCTCAGCCTGTGGCATTTCTGCACGTCCCAGGTGAAAGTCTATGTTGTGAAATCCTGGGAGACACGTGTTGTGCAGAGGGTGGCAGGCTGGTGGATTTATAAAAGGCAACTTGTTTTTTCACATTTGAGTGGAAAAACAATGTCATGTCAACCATCTGGAACGTGAAGACAAAACACACAAACAAAAACAATTCCACGTGCTCAGGAACCAGCTTGAGATTTGGGCGTGAGGGACCTGGGTCTGCAGAGTGGAGTTACCGACCACCAACACTCTCGTAAGGGTTCATCTTAAGGGGCCGGTAGCGTCTAGAGATCAACCAGGATGGCTGGGCTCTAACGGACACGTCTTGGGGGTGCCTTAAGTCCCCCTTGCCCATCATGGACCCAGAGTACTGGGAATGTCCAGACTGAGGCTGTGGGGCCCAGCCTAGCAGGGCCAGGGCAGTGCTGGTGGCACCAGTATCATGTCAGCCCCCAATGTGGGGACAGCATGAAGAGGCAAGATGCTTGAGCAAGGAGGACCTTGTGAGGACATACTCCCTCCCCTCCTTCAGCCAGGACCCCTCCTGAGAAAGTTCCCTGAATTTCATTCAACATCTCAAGACAGAAGACACAGTCTAGTGTCTCTTGTAACATTCTCCATAGTGGTGAATTCAAAACTCCACTTCATTGGGTTCAAAAATTATGCCCTTTAGTCCTGTTTTCAAGAGGCCTTTGATATCTTAAGACCTATTAGCCTAGTAGACCTGGTCACTCCAGCAGAAAATGCTCTTTCAGATCTAGCAAGAGGGGCCAAAAGAATCCCCCCAACCCTCACCAGGGGGAAAAGGAGAGAGGCAGTGGCTGTTCTCAAGCTTCATTCACCCTACTAGGCCAGGGCCAGGCAGAGGCAGAGGAGGGATGCTACAACTTCTGCCACAATGATTTGAGGGGGTCAAAGATTGTCTGCCTCCTCCAGCCCAATTCTCCATCCACTGGGGTACAGAGATCCAGCACCCCAGTTCAGATAGTGGGCTACACCTCCCCGGACCCAAGGGAAGAACTCCGGGTCCGAGGCACCCTCCATTCTCTCCGGGAACCTGAGTTGGGCATCTGCTTCTCCAGGAGAACTCGGCGCCTTCAGCCCTCTCAGAGCAGAAACTGAAACTGACTGGGCTGGGCTGGGGAGGGTGTTGGGGAGACAGCCCTGATCCCTGATCATCCTGGGGTTGGGGGCAGTTTAACCATGGGGAAAATGGGCACTCACCAGCCAGGGATCCCACAGCCAGGATGGTCAGGAGCATCCTCATCAGGGCTGGGCACGGGGCCCTCTCTTGGCCTCCACTCGGGCTGTGCGCAGAGGACTGGGAGTCTTGCTGCCTTGGCAGCCGGCTCCACCCGGGCACGCACAGGGCGGGGAGAGAAGGGCGGGCAGAACCTGTGCTGGTGCGGAGCAGGGGTCCAAAGGTGCTGGGGCCTGCACTGCGTGCTCTGGAATTTCAGGCTCTGGGCGGGATCCAAGGGAGTTCCCTTCCGAGGTGCATAAAACAGCACAGTGACAGGCTGGCTTGTCTATCTGGTCTGGTGGCTGATTCACCTCAAGACTCTTTAGTGGTTTATCAGGGAACTGAGAGGCAGAAACAGCAAGAATAACCCAAGCTACACAGCGGTATGAAAGAGAAATTTGGCACTGGCAAGCAAAAGCCCGCACCACCTGCATATCTTTTGCCCCAGTAATTCTATTCCCAGGGGATTTACCCTGAGGAAACTAACTAGGCAAGGGAGCAAAAAAGTATATTCCAGAATGTTCCTCGCAGCAAAGGAAAACCTATGACCCCTTGGCTTTGGCCAGAAGAAGTATTGGGTGTCCGATGGCTCTCCTTGCACTCCCTATCAAGGCAGGTCCCCAGGCTTGACATTGGGCTTGGGGACAGATTTTCTCCTAGAGAAGTCACTGGGCTAGGGAAGCCCTGGCACGTCAGCTTCAGTCTTTGGGTCTGAGACATGGAAAAGGTTAGAAGAAATGGGTCTCACTTCAGTCATTCTGATTCCTTTTGCTGGGTCAGAGATAGGGGTAAAATTTATGTGGGGGCCTTTGGTTTGGGACAGTGAAGCCTGGAACTGCTCCCCAAGCTGTCACTCCATGTTAATGAAGGGATGGGTATTCAGGGAATGGTTTTCTCCTTCTGCCTGGGCCCAGAGATGTTGAAGGGGCCTGGACCCTGGTTAGGATGGACAGGATCAAAGGGACCTGCCCCTGGGGACAGTTTAGCCTGCCTGAGGGGCAGGCTGGGGCCTATAGCGGGGGAATTGACCCAAGAGGGATTTGGGGAGGGGTTTGCATGCAGTGGGCTGTGATATCCAGGGATCTGTGTTTCAGTTCTTCTTTTCTGTTGTAATTGTTTGCAATCTGCCCTGAGCCTTTGCTAAAGTTTGTTTGACAAAACAGCCAAATCTAAGTTGGGCTTTGGGGGAATGAAGGTTAGGCCTGTGCCAGTCGTTTCCTGTAATCGAAGGAAACAACATCTTGTAGATCCCTGTGTCAACTGCTTCCTGCTGGAGTTAGCCGCTGGAGGAAGGCTGGGGAGTGGGAGGAGAGAGATCAGGGCATTGTTCCCTCTCTTTTTTCTGTGTTGGATGGCTTCCCCACAGCGGTTGTGTCTTCACTGGGGCTCCTGCTCCCACTGGTCAGCCCATCTGGCAGGACATGCTCCCTATCTTTCTGGCTCCCATCAGATGGCCAGTGCCTTGTTCTGGCAACTCCCTCTCCTCCCACCTTTCCCTCCAGCTCAAAGGATGGAGCAGCATCCTTTGAGCTGTGGTGACTCCCTGGACTGCTCCTCCATCATCTGGGGAACCAACTCTTTTGCACGAAATTCTCTTGGTCTGCAAGACTCGAGAGGTTACTGTGCTACTGAATGGGCCCTGATAGATGCAGGATCTTTGATGACCTCAGGGACAAGGTGGTGTGGGGAGACCACAGCCAGAGACACCGGTTACAAAATACCAGGAAGGGACACCCTAAGAAGAGGACCTGCCTTCGGACCAGGGTGACTGGCTGACTAGATCAATGAGTCATGGCTCTTTCAGATACATGGAAAAATGAAAGCCTTCCCTGGGGACTGACAAAAGCAGGGGAGGAATGAACTTGATGGAAGAGCTGGATGTGTGAGGATTTATGGTCATGAGGAATTAATGGTAAGGGAGATGTCTGAATTGCTAAAGAACTTGGGAACACCCAGACTTCATTTCTAATGGTTTAAAGAAAAAAATGAGAACAGCCTCCATGTTCAAAAATAGGTATTTGGTTTAATGATTAATGGTTTGTCCACTCAGAACAAGAGAGATGCAGCCTTTGAAATGATGCTGGAAAAAGATCCACCATATATTGTCAAATGAAAAGAAGCTTGACATCAACTACAAGCCTGGTTAAAACATACCCTACACAGGTGCAGGAAAAAGGCTTGAAGAATATCCAGTTTGTAACAGAGGGTAAAATGTTTTACAAGTTGTCTCTTTAACACCTTCCTCCCTTTTGGGGAATTAAAACCTGAATCCCTTCCCGAGGCTAGTAATTAGAGAGACGGGGGAGTGTCCTTTGTTTTTTCTGACCGCAGAGGACCGCTCAAGGGATTTGATCAGGCTGTGGTCTTGAGATTGTTTCTACCGGAGATGTTACAGTTAAACACCAATAGCCTGAAACTGAAAACTACCTTTGAAAGCTCTATATTTTGGTAGAGCGCCTGGGCATCGAAGCTCATAGCAACCTCAAAATCTTGGGCTCCAATAATCCTGCTGCCTCAGCCTCCCTAGTAGCTGGGACTATAGGCACCTCCAGGAGGCCTGGTTATTTTTAGAGACAAGGTCTCACTCTTGCTTAGGCTGGTCTCGAACTCCTGAGCTCAAGCAATCCACCTGCCTTAGCCTCCCAGAGTGCTAGGATTACAGGCTGAGCCACCTCTCCAGGCCTGTATTTCTGCTTATAGATAGGATGACGGCAATATAAGAGGAGATTCTCCCATCTTCCTCATTTGCTGGCAAATTAATAAACTTCCCTTTCCTTCTCCTGGGGACAAATGCCGAACTTTTGGTAACAAGCTGACCCTTGAACACAAGGATTTGAACTGTGTGGGTCCATTTATACATAGAGTTTCTTCTGCCTCTGCCACCCTTGAGACAAGATGTAACCCTCCTCTTCCTCCTGAGACATGTGTCTCCTCCTCCTCCTCCTCACCCTACTCAACAAGATAGCGACGAGGATGAAAACTTTCGTGATGATCCACTTCCATTTAATTAATAGTAATATTTTTCCTCTCTCTATGATTTTTTTCTCTTCTCTAGCTTATTTTAGTGTAAGAATACAGTATACATGTATATAAAATATGTGTTGATCTACTGTTTATGTTATTGGTAAGGGTTCTGGTCAACAATAGGCTAATAGTTAAGTCTGAGGGGAGTCAAGGTCATACTCAGGTTTTCGACTATGTAGGGGGCAGCATCCCAATGCCCAAATTGTTCAAAGGGTCAGCCGTATATGAAAATACTAATAAGGGCGGTGCCTGTGGCTCAGTGGGCAGGGCACCGGCCCCCTATACCAAGGTGGTGGGTTCAAAACCGGTCCCAGCCAAACTGCAACAAAAAAATAGCCAGGCGTTGTGGTGGGCGCCTGTAGTCCCAGCTACTTGGGAGGCTGAGGCAAGAGAATTGCCTAAGCCCGGGAGTTGGAGGTTGCTGTGAGCTGTGACACTGTACCTAGGGTAACATAGTGAGACTCTGTTTCAAAAAAAAAAAAAGAAAAAGAAGAAGAAAAGAAAATACTAATAAGGGCAGCGCCTATGGCTTAGTGGGTAGGGTGCTGGTCTCATATACCAAGGGTGGCAGGTTAAAACCCGGCCTGGCCAAACTGCAACAAAAAATAGCCAGGCATTGTGGCAGGTGCCTATAGTCCCAGCTACTTGGGAGGCTGCAGCAAGAGACTTGCTTAAGCCCAAGAGTTGGAGGTTGCTGTGAGCTGTGATGCCACAGCACTCTACCCAGGGTGACATAGTGAGACTCTGTCTCAAAATAATAATAATAATAATAATAAATAATGAAAACACTAATAGAGGTAACTCTGGGTGGCAGCAGATTTACAGGTGATTTTCGTCCTCTTCCCTTTGGTCATCTGCATTTTCTAAAGTTCTTATTGGAAATACTACATATACATTAGTATGCATTAATATACATTAATACCAACACATTAATATACATATATTAATTTATATTAAGGAAAAGCAAGGTTACTGAACAAAGCAACTAGGCATTAAATCTAATTGTGTCTTGTCTGGGCTGTAACCTCCTCCTTAGCCAAATTCCCCTCTCTTCAAAACCTGCCAGGATGGCTTTTCCTCGGGCAAAATGCCTCCTTGTGAAAACATCCCATACGTGTCTCACTTTAAAAATCTTTCCAGAGCTTGTGCTCTACCCTGCCTTCTGATGTTGGCATCATCCAACAGCGTTCTTTCTTCGGTTGTCTTACACATTGGAGACCGGAAAGGATTCAGCGATTCACGCTGGGGTGGGTGTGAGACACGAGCACTGTTTTCAAATACCCGAGAGGCGGCTGGATGAAGAGGGGTCTAGACCAGTGATTTTCAACCGGTGTGCCAAGGAAAATTTTAAAGATCATTAATTACATTATTTTCAAAAGAAGTTCAAAGCACTGTAAGTATATTCTTTTTTTTACTCCTTTTTTTTTTTTTTGATCAACGCCGTTTAAGAATGCCACAGAAGTTTTACTATAGAGTCAAGATTAAAAAAGGTTGAAAAACATGGGTCTAGACCCCTTTGTGTGACTATCTCTGAAAGAAAAACGAGAGGGCATGAGACAGCATATAAGGGAGGAAGGATTTTTGATTTAAGGGAGTAGCTCCGAGCTCTCACTGCAATGGGGTTGGGGATGGGCTGCCTCGTGAAGCAGAAAAAGCTCTGGGTTGCTGGAGGTATTCCATGCTGCACCAGTGGTAGAAGTTCCCTAGTAACCTCAGTTCTCTGGTCTCTGAAATGTGATGGTGCTGTGTCCCCAGTCAGGGAGAAAGCGTTCCAGTGCAAAGAGCCCCTGGTGTCTCTTTGTACCCCCATTTGGCTGCATGCAGGACAGAGGCCCAACATTGACTAACAAGCTTGCCCTTCACAGCCACAGATTCTCCTTGCTAAGTGTCTCCGCAGCAGACTGCCAGGAAAAGTGCTTTCTGCCTGACAAATTTCTCCAAAACACTGCGTATCATCTTGCCTCTGAGCCTTTGCGTGAATTGTATCTGCTGCCTGGAACACGCTGTCCACCCCACTTTCCTGTCTAAACTCCTGTTCATTCTTCAGACCTCTTCCCAAGCTCACGTCCTTCAGGAAAGCTTCCCTGTGTGACCACTCACCTGGTTGAGTCAGGAGCCCCAGCTCTGTGTTCCCACCTCCTAGTGTGTATTGCACCATATTTTCCATTTCCCCATGTTGCTGACTACAGGGACGAGGCCTGCAACTCACTGTCCTGGTGTCTTAGTGTCTAGCAGGAGCTGGCACAGAGCAGGTATTCGGTAATATTTGCTGAGCGAATGAGTGTGTAGGTTGGGGGAGCTGGCCAGAGCTTTAGGACTGTGGGGGAACATCCCCAAGCTATAGAAAAGGCACATCCTAAAAAACGATAAATACTTATGAATGTGACCTGCTCCCTCCCCTTCTCTCAACACCCAAGGATGCCAGAACTTTTTCTGCAGAAGCAAGAATATCAAACGACAGCGGGATGTTTACTGGAAGTCTTCAGGGGCTTGGGCAGTGCTATCTCCATGGCTGAAGGTCAGTATCAAGCTTGGAATCAGGCTGTGTCAGTCAGGGACATTCGTTGACTTACATTGTAGTACCCAGCAAAGGGACCCTAAAGGGCCCCTAACTGTCTCAGCCTGAGTCCCTGCACATCTCAACCTCCCCACCCCCTTGGGTTAATTCTGAGAACAAGTTTCAGAACTAGGAAGTTCCCTGAGTTCCCAAAAAAACTCCTAGCCACAGGTAAAACAATGGTAGAACTTACCCCAACCCCCTAGCAATGGCTAAACAATGGTGGAAAGCTTACTCAAGCAAAATTTCCCAAGCAGAGTTCGTCCCCATGCCAGCTGCGAAGATGTAATCCCCTGAACCAACCAGCCCTCCTGACTATAACCCTGCCCCGAGCTATGCCCTGAGCTAAATAACCAGCTGCGTTCTGCTTCTGTGTTTGCCAGCTTGCCTGCCAACACAGCACAAAAATGGTATAAAAGTCAACCTGCTCCTCACTTCAGGGCCGTTTGCCCTTTGGGGCAGTGACCCACCTGCGCAGGTGTAATAAATCACCGTGGTCCCCTGCACAGGTGTAATAAATCACCATCTAATTTATACCTGAAGTGGGGTCCGAGTCTTTCTGATAGGTGGCACATGAGTACAATATGTCCCAGGACAGGGGCTCGGCCTGGGCCTAACCCTGAGCCTGACTCCAGATGACAATGAACAGGTCTTGTGCCCCTCTAGGCCTCAGTTTCCCTGTCTGTAAAAGAGGCTTGGTCTAGAAGACCCCTAAGGGTCCTTGAGGCTTGAATGATCTCTGCTTTTCTGTCACTTTCGGGTTGGAAACCTCCCCTGCCATCCCAGAATTCCCTTTATGACGATTGTCACTGACACAGCATCAATTTATCTTAGCATTTTATTGACTCTGCTTATAATTTCAGCTCTTTTGGGAGTTTGGAGTTCCAGAAGCTCAGTACGTGCTTATAAGGCTTGTATAAGGCCATGCTTCTTCATAAAAACATTAAGGGAATCCTATGTCTCCTTCCAGGATTGGGGAAACAGGGGAAATGGAGGGACACGATTTTTGGGAAGACACACGAGGTTACTAATAGAATCCTAGCTCTGCCACTTCCCACTGTGTGCAGGGCGCTTTACCTCTCACCCTCAGCTTTCTCATCTGCAAACTGGGAGTAATAGTCTCTTCTCAGTGTTGTGTGCTGCTGCCTCTGACCAGTTTCTGAAAAGAAGGCCTCATGCCATGAGCATCCTCCATTGCACAGCAAGGAACCAAGAACCATGTTTGCACCAAAGATGTGCAAAAACCTTGCTTCCTGGTGTGCAGGTGCAGGGATGGAGGGAGGCAGTGATAAGAACAATGATAAAGGTTCATGCAGCAGTTTGAGCTGGTGGTTGTTTCTGAGGCCACATTCTAGGGCTGAAGGAAATAAAGGCATTGCATCTCAAGGTTAGGCCTCCAGGCTAGGTTAGAATTATTATATTTAGTTATTATTTTCCACGGAAGAGCCTGGAGCTCAGAGGTAGGAGTGAGTAGGCTCCAAGATTCTGTTGGAATATGGCTTCCTAGATGGCCCACTTAGCACCCAGAGAAACTGAGGCTTAGAGTGGGAAGGGATATTACTCCCCCTGGAGGCTCCGGTACCCACAGAGGCACCTCCCGCCACCTACATGGTCTGCCCACCAGAGATCCCCACCTGCCCCTCTTCATCCACTCAAAGAGACAGAGAAAAAAAGACTCTTGATAGGTTACAAAGTGTGGTCATACCTCTGTGTCACAGGTATCATCTGTGACACCCAGCGCCAACCAGTATCTCCTGAGGAATTGACTCATGGGACTGACTCACTCATTTAGATTTAGATACAACTTTCAGTCTGATCTTATTTTCCTAGGTGAAGCACTCCCAACCCTTACTCCTTTAATTCCACTTTTGTACACATGGAATGAGCTCAAGGAAGTTGTAGATAAGCGTCTTCAGTCATTGGGCAACACTGGCTTATAGAATAAGGCGTCACAGAGGATTAAGGCCCTATTTTTTCCTTCTGCTTACCTGCTACCCTGCTGTTTTGCCCACTGAACAATACCAATGCCCCCTCAGAGGGAGGATAGTCACCCATGTATGACAGGAATTTGGAATCTGGGGTGGTAAGTCAACCACAGTTGGCCACTGACTGGCTCCAATTCATACGTTGATTCACTCATTTATTATTTAATTTATTTATTCAAGTCCAAGCTTCCACCTAGTGCCAGGTGCCAGTGCCAGGAGGAAAAACAGTCCATTTTCCGAAGGTGCTCTCAGCATATAGTATCCATCACCCCAACTCTCCCCTGTCCCAGTACCAACCCACCCAGCCATCCTGCTGTCCCACCACTGCCCAGAAGGTGGCAGCAAACAGGCCAAGAGAAGCTCCCAGGTGAACTCCCCTCAACAGGGAGTGGGAGAAAGGGGCTGCGGGTCACCTAGACCGGAAGTTCTGCCTTGTTTTCTGGAAAGAACTTACCTACCACCTATCCGTTCTAGCAGGAAGATACCCAAACCTGGCCACAAGCTTCTAAATTCACTGTCCCTTTGTCTTTGTGAATTGGTAAGGACATTTGGTTAGAAGTAATAGAATGCCCTGGTGTCAGGGAGGAAATATAATTTCTCCTCGACCCTCGTAAGTCTATAGTTAGACCAGACCTCTGTAACAACAGACAGATTAACAAGAGAAAAACAGGCAAATTTGTTGATGTGTGCAATGCTCATCAAACAGGAGAAAGCTCCATGAAAGGTAACTTACAGCACTGGCTTATGACTCTGGAGGACAGAACACCTTCAACAAAGAGACATATGTTTTAGAGAAGGGATAAGACAAAGGAAGGCAGGTTTAGGCTCCCACAGACCAGAAATTCTGGGATGGTAAATATATCAGAGGAAGTTAATGGAGTAAGGTTGGTTTGTAGATTCCTCTGGCGCTGTCTCCGAGCTAAAAGTTGTCTCCAATAAAGAATAAGCTATATCCTGTCTTTAGGCAGAAAGCAAGGAGTTTATAGAAACTGCTCTTCCTTCCTGTTTGTCACTTAACTGCCTTAGTGCAAAAATACACGGGATGGTCAAAACATGTATACCCATTTTAAGAAAGGAAAAACTGTATCAAACTTGTAATACTCAAGTCACGTTTGACTTCTGCAATATAAACAATCTTAATAGTTTTTTTCCTTTCTTAAAATGTGTATATATGTTTTGGGCACCCTCTGCATTTATGTCAAAAAGGCATATTTTGGAATGAAATATTCTGGTTTCCTTTAGTGGCTTAAAACCAGGATGCAGGGAAGCTGATGCCCAGGATGTGCCCGGGCCTAGGGAATGGGCCGGAAGGAGGGTTCAAAGACTTTACCTCTCCAAATGGCCATGAACATGGTCCTTCCAGCAGGGTAGCCAGAATATAGTGGTTCAGGGATGCCACAATTACTAATGCAAAGGATTTCAGACTATTCTAGATTCAGATGTCAAATTGAGATGGAGTCACTTTGGCCTCATTTCACTGGCTAATGGGGTTATCACTTGTCATATCAGCATCTCATGGGACAGCCCCTTTCTTGTCTGCAGACTGTGCTTTCCTGTTGCTTGGAGAAGGAAGTGTGGCAGAGCTGTATGGAACGTACCTATTCTAGGCCCAGCAAGCAGAGAGACATGAATTCCAGGGAAAGTGACTTGTTAGATCAGCTTGGTTTGGGTCTAGCACCTACCTTGGCACCAATAATGGTGACTGATGCAGGCAGAGTGCTAGATAGTCACTGTGGGGTCCTGGGAGAGTCCCTAGAAGCTGGGAGATCCTCCCACATAGAAAGCCACTAGAATGAGTTTGGGTATGCCAAGCTAGGTGTGCAGATGCTGTTCAGTATCCTTCCAGGGACCACAGCTGTAGTGGGGTACATTGCCCTGGTGGGGAGCACACAGCTATAACAGGCTATACTGGTTGGCGACCCTACCCCCGCCCCATAGCACTCACCTCTCTGGTACACTCCGCAGATACTTGCAACTTGGCCTCAGGGAGCAGGCTCTACACAGGACTGATGGGAAGGGGCCGTGGGGGCGACAGGTCTAAGGTGTGTGCCATACTGACTTCCAAGGCTCCTCCAGCAGGGGCCTGTGTCACTACACACCTTCCCTTCCCTGTCTCACTTCCCAGCTCCCTGCCAGGGTCACCTGGAATCACTGTACTGCTTTCTACCCCAAACCTCTGGGGACCCACCCCAAGACCCTTTTAGTCTTAATATTAAGCCAGGTTTCCCAAATGAGTGGTGAGGAGCTTTCAAAAGAAAGAACACACACTTTTCCACTCAATTATACTTTTTCTCCAAAAATAGAGCTCTTTATTTAAAAACCAACAAGCATGAAGACGTTATTCAAGTATGATATAAACATAGAACAAAATTAGAAATAAATACAAGTATGCAAGAACAGTACATAATCTTCTCAATACCCTAAAGAATTCACATGTTGCTTTATCCTAAGGCATGACTGACCATCCACCTCAGGTCCCCCCCAAGTGCATCCAGTCCATGCCTTGCCACTCCCACCTGCTGCTCATGTGAAAGGGCTTTGTAAACAGTTAAGTGCTGAGCATGCAAGACAAATACATTGATTATCACGCCTTTTCCCAATGCTTTCCTAATGTCCATGTTCATTAAACTTTGAAAGAAAATTCTGTATGAAAATAACAAGGGTTAAGACCAGAAATAAAGTGGGAATTTCATATAGGTCTAAGGCAATAGTGATGACAACATTCATTACTGCTTTTTAAAAATTACCTCCATCAAGCAGCTCGGCTGGACTGTCCCTAAGCCAAAGCCTTCCCCAGCTCCCAGGTTTCCATTTGTTCTTCCTCTTCTGTGCTCAGTGGTGTGGACAAACTTCACTGAAGGGAGAGCTCCTGGGGAGATGTGCACGTTTGTGTGTGTGTGTTCATGTGTCTGGGCAGTGATGAAGGCTTCCCACCCATTTAGTGACCCTTGGAAATCCTGGCTGACATCTTTGTACTTTGTTGATGTGGCCAAGAGGTCAGGGGTTGGCCTGGCTGAGCAGAGATGGAAGATCTCACCCTTGAGAACATACACAGTGGTCATTAGGGCATTGCTGGCTGACCTCGGGCAAATGCCTTTGCCTCTCTGGACCTTATCTGCTTCATTTGAAACAAAATAGGTGTTCAATTTAAAAAAAGCAGTTAGCTAACTTTTCCTTAGCAGTGGAATCTCACTAAACAAAACCTCCATGCAAGTTCACTGTGTGCAGTGAGGCTGCTCTGGTTCAAATGGGGGGCCTGTAGTCCCTTGGTTTTCTCGTGCAACTGAAAGCCTTTGGGACACATCGTTTGAGAACCCCTGCACTGTGTGCAGTGAGGCTGCTCTGGTTCAAATGGGGGGCCTGTAGTCCCTTGGTTCTCTCGTGCAACTGAAAGCCTTTGGGGCACATCGTTTGAGAACCCCTGGGCCAAGATGCCATAAACTTTTCCAGGTCTGTCATTTTTTTTTTTTTTTTTTTTTTTTTGAGACAGAGTTTCACTTTGTCACCTTGGGTAGAGTGCCATGGTGTCACAGCTCACAGCTACCTCCAACTCTTGGACTTAAGCGATTCTCTTGCCTCAGCCTCACAAGTAGCTGGGACTACAAGTGCCCACCTCAATGCCCGGCTATTTTTAGAGACAAGGTCTCACTCTGGCTCAGGCTGGTCTCAAACCTGTGAGTTCAACAATCCACCCACCTCAGCTTCCCAGTGTGCTAGGATTATAGGCGTGAGCCACCGTTACTGGCCCAAATCTGTCAT
Source organism: Loris lydekkerianus (assembly GCA_963574355.1). Lineage (NCBI taxonomy): Eukaryota > Metazoa > Chordata > Mammalia > Primates > Lorisidae > Loris > Loris lydekkerianus. The sequence goes on along the minus strand of CAUYPK010163095.1, from coordinate 10,948 downwards.
TTAATGCTATACCTCGATGTTGGCCTCAGAACAACACAGCTTGGTCAGTAAAATGGCTAAGAAGATCCTTTCTTTACAAATGGAGAACGAGAAGTCCTGGCAGTTTACATGGACACAGAACCAAGCTTGTGCAGACTCTTGGGCATGAAACAAACATCTCAGTCCTATGGGTAAAAATTCAGCTTTGCTTGTCCACATACAGTGGGTGTAGGTTAACTGGGGATGCATCACCACCTCCAGGTAAGGAGTCACCCGTATCCAGAAGACACTAGTTTCTCATAATTGAAAGGGAAAATGGGACTTCTAACCACAGCAACCAACTGAAGGGTCTAAAGTGTTGTCCAAAACAGGGACTACAGGCCCTCAAGTCCAATCCCTGCCCACACCAAGAAATCCCTGCCCACACCCCTGGAAGGAAGACCACTTGGTTCCTTCCTTGGGAGGCACATTCCCATGGCCAGGTAAAGACGGACCATGGTCCCTCTCGGCTGGGGCTTCTGAGAGCCCAGTCTCCTGACCAGGAGGAGGGCAGGGAGGGAGGAAGGAGGGAGGCAGACCAAGGTGAGATGAGCAGAAAGGCAACTGCTCCTTGCGGCTCTGGGTCACAGTTGGGGGATACCCAGGGTTTCCTGGAGCCTAGACAGATGCAGAATCCTACCAGCACCCATGTAGAGAGGATCAGTGCCATGGTGGCCTGTGCTGCACACACCTGGGATCTCCCTGAACCCTCACCAGATCCCAGGTGGCAGCTGCAGATAAGGAAACTGAGGTACAGAGAAGGGGGGTGGCCTGCCCCAAATCATCCAGCTGGATTTGAACCCAGGTCTGTCTGCCATTAAAAGCCATGCAGTGCCATGACTCCAAAGACCAGAATATGAATGACGACTGACCCTTCCCTTTCCCCTCCTACACCCTCAGCCAACTAGATATTTCTTTTCAGGGCCCACCCTAGGGGGCCCATCAACCAAGAGGCTGAGACCTGGGGGAAGGGAGCTCAACCATGCTGGGAAAGGCATAAGCCCCAAATATCCAAAATGTGCCTCTGGCAGCACCACCCCCACCCCGGCAAATTCCAGATGGCCCCTTGGGGGGTTGGCCTTTGACACCCACCTTTCACATTGTCTAGAGAAGATTTTTCCACCTGGTCTGTTACCCCAGGGACAGCAAGATGATGTGACACCCAACCAAACTCTGCCCTCGGCCCACCCTGTCTCCGCCTCTTTTAGAGCTCAGCCTAAAGTAGGTGGGTCATAGGAAGGGGTGACAAACGGCCTCTAGGTGTGGGTCCCTGAAGTGCTGCAATGACTCTCTGCCACCTCCAGATGTGAGGTCTCTCAAGTTTCACTGGTGTCTTCGTGGGTCACTGGGGTAGCCAGCAGCTGTGACGGCAGCACCAGATTTGGTAGGAAGGTGGGGACAGCTCACCTGGCTACGTAGTGGCCCAGCATCCTTTCCTTGGTCCTCAGAGTGCTCTCAGGCTCCACGGTGCCTGCAGAGCTGTCATCAACCTCTGATTCCCTTCCACCCTCATCATCTTCCACCTCTTCCTCTTCCTCCTTAGGGCTGCTGTCCCATTTGAGGGTCAGTGTCCACAGTGAAACTGGGGGCTCCCCAGGGACCAGATCCAGCACTGGGGATGAGGAGCCCCAGGTGGCCCAGGAGGAGAGGTCATCTTCTGGGAGCTCTTCCAGGTAACCCGAGTACTTAGAGAATTCAGATGGTGGCAGGGCCTCCCCATGCCTGTCTTCCCTCGGCTCTTGGTCCGGCCCCTTTTCAGCCAAACAGCCAGACGATCTGGCCTCATCCCAGAGGGAGGAGTCTGCAGTGCTGGCCCAACTCTGGTCTGAAGAGTCCCAGGCAGAGGAGCCTTTGCCCTCGACCAGAGGTGCCCAGGGCGTCCCTGAGTCTACCCCCTCTGCCTTAGGGCACCCTGGTATCCAATGCTCTTGCCCCAGAAAAGGAGGAGGCTCAATGTAGGGCTGGAGAGTGATCCTGCCCTCTGAGTCCTCCTCATCTTCCTCCTGGTCCTCATCACCATCCTCCTCTGATCCTGTTTGTAGGGTGGCCGGGGCCCTGACTCTAGAGGTCTCTCTGGCCCTTCCAGCCAGCTCTTTTTGGGGACAGAGGACCAAGTCATCCAGGAACTGTGGTTCACTGGGTTGAAAGGCTTCCATGGGGTGTCTGTGTCCAGAAAAGTCCTGATTTGGGGCAGGGAGAGAAGAGCACATAGTCAGGCTTTCCTGAGCACAGTTGTGTTAGTCCGAATTCCTCTGGAAACCCACCTGAGACAAGGATTCGAGTGTAAGCTGGGGACAGCACAGGAAGGGACACGGGGAGCAGCTGATGAGGGGTGTTACTAGACTCCCACAACAAGGGTGGCTGCTGCTGAATCCTGCTGGGGACTCAGGGGCCACTGGAGCACACGCACAGCAGGGCCATCCCATGGGGGAGAGACGCCGGGGCATCCATCCACAGCTCCTACCAGCCACTGCTGGGGAACATAGGAGCCAGTGGTAGAGCTAATTTCCTGCCATGTGCAGCCTCCCATGTGCCCGGGCCAGAGGCAGCCCCCCAGAGTGCAGCTGCTGTTGTGGGGGGTCTGGTGGGGATGCTCCTTAACAGGGAGGGTGAAGGAGTGCAGAAGGGCACAGGTATGTCTATCTGAGGTTGTTTCTGACAATTAGAGGGGTTCCCTCACAGGTCATGGAGACAAGAAGCTTGAAAATGCTCCCCCTGATACACAGAATCACCCTCAAAGCCCTTGTGCCCATGAGAGTGTCCACTGAGCCTCACCTATGGTCAAGCCTCACTGACTGCCCTCATCTGAGCAAGGCGACCCATCCAAACTCCCTGGTTGCCCTCTGCCCCAGCTGACCCCTATGCCCTAAGTGAGCAAATTCCACGGTTGACCTGGGCAAGTGGCAGCCTTGGTTAAACTGTGAATTGAGCACTGGGGCCCTTCTAAGGCATCCCCCCACCCCCTTCCCTCTGGGCATCTCCCCTGAGGTTTAAGGCCAGATCAACACTTAGCAGAGGTGAAGTTATTTAAGGCTCCCCTTCCTCCCAGGAGTATTTGCTGTTTTATTTGGTGCTAAATGAATGCACTACCAGTGGTGGAAATTCAGATACAAAGACAGGAGACATCCTGCCCTCTGGACCAGCTTGATGGCACGTGAGCCACTGCTAACTCCAGCCCCACTCCCTCACTCCCCACACCCTCCCTGCCTGCTGATCACCCCCACATTTGTCATACCAGAACTTGCGGCATCTTTTCCAACTGAAACCAGGGGTTCCTCGTGAGGCTCTTCCAGATCACAACCCCTAAGACGATTACTATCAGCCCGGGGAGAAGTGCCAGCAGCCCCAGCAATGTCCAGTTGGGTCCTAAGGAGGGAAAAACAGCAAGTAGAGAAACAGCAACAGTGGCTCCTGTGTGCTGCCAGTTTAATCCTCTAAAGAATAACCCAGGCTACAGATCGTGAAGACTGAGGTTCAGAGGTTATGTGAGCTGTCCAGACATGCAATGGGCGTGGTAGAGCTGTGGTTAGGTGAGTCTGTCTCTAATCTAACGCTCTTTACCACCACATCATGGAACTCCTGAGGCCAGAGGGAAAGTCCCCACTTCTACAAGACTTTGCACCCACCTGGGGCCCCCACGAGGAAACAGGTGGGCTTAGAGAACTCGCTGTATTTGGGGACAGTAAGGGTGTAGATGGTTCTGGCACTGAGGCAGCAGCGTTCGTAGGTGGCCGTCTGGTGGGGGATGTGGACTGGCTGGCCGTAAGGGGCAACTGGAACTAGAGTCTGTTTGGCGAAAGAAGCAGATGAGCGCTGCAGTGAGGGACAGTTCTGCACAGTGAGGACAAGGGGGAGTTGGCAGGCAGTGTCATTCCCAAACCTCCTTTTCTTCTCCCGCATTCAAATTCAAGTGTTGAAGGAGCCCTTCCCAACACTACCTGATTTCTTTTCAGCTGAGCCTCGAGGTAGGGATAGCCAGAGTTCAAAGCAGCCTATCACTCGGGGTCATTCCCATGTGTACCCGACCATGACCTGCAGGTCTCCACACTGGGGGACAGATTCCTCAGGTTTCCCAGGCTATTGAGGAGGGGCTCATTCAGCCATCACAGGCACAGAAAATTCTACAGCTTCATTGTCCATTTCAGTAGGCACTGGTCATATGGTCTCCGAGCACATGAGATATAGCTGGTGCAGAGATATAGATATAGCTCTAAATTCAAAACCCACGTCAGACTTCAAAGATGCAGTGGAAGAAAATATAAAATATCCCAATGGTTTTTAATCTTACGTTATATTGGATGAAATAAAATCTGTTATTAAGAGTAACTTCCCTTTTTACTTAATGTACAGGATTTAAAATTGCATATGGGTCAGGTGCAGTGGCTCATGCTGGAAACCCCAGCCCCTTGAGAGGTTGAAGAGGGAGGATCACTTAAGGCCAGGGATTCCAGACCAGCCTGGGGCAATATAGTGAGCCCTCTGTTTCTACAAGAGAAAACAATTTAAAAATTAACTGGGAATGGCGACACATGCCTGTGGTCCCAGCTACTCAGGAGGCTGAAGCAAAAGCATCACTTGAGCTCAGGTGTTTGAGGTTGCAGTGAACTTTGATTTTGCCGTTGGCCTCCAGCTGGGTGAGAAAAAGACTTTTTCCTCAATAACTAACTAACTACATAAATAAATAAGTAAAATAAAATAGCAAAGGGTTATATTCTGTTGGGCGATGATGGTCTAAAATATTTGTGAGGTTTTTAAAGGGAGGAACCACACTGGATTGAGAACAACGGCCCTGGGATCCAGCACACAGAAGATCAGGAGTGCTCGGGCTGGGTGCAGAGGCTCACGCCTGTAATCCCAGCACTTGGGCGGTCAAGGCAGGAGGACTGCCTGAGCTCACCAGCCTTAGCAAGAGACTCCAACTCCAAAAATAGCCGGGCGTTGAGGCAGGCTCCTGTAGTCCCACCTACTTGGGAGGCTGAGGCAAGAGAATCTCTTGAGCCCAAGAGTTAGAGGCTGCTGTGAGCTATGATGCCACAGCAATTTACCAAAGGTGACAAAGTGAGATGCTGTCGAAAAAAAGAAGAAAATCAGGAGTGCCTGTGTTAGTTTTTTTTTGGCTGGGGCTGGGTTTGAACCCGCCACTTCTGGTATTTGGGGCTGGTGCCCTACTCCTTTGAGCCACAGGTGCCGCCCTGGATGTGTTAGTTTAGTCAGGCAGAAGCAAGAATGAATAAGAGCCAGGGTCAGTAACTTACAACCCATAGGTCAAATCTGATCCACCACCTACTCAGCGATGCGCATCCACAAGCATGTTGTGCTGCTTTTGTGCTACTTTTGTGCTACATTTGCAAAGCTGAGTTGTCCTGAGAGACCACAATGCCCCCCACAGCCAGAAATATTTATGATCTGGGCCTTTGCAAAAAAAGTTTGCCAACTATCACATAGATAAAGAAAATATAGGCCGGGTGTGGTGGCTCATGCCTGTAATCCTGGGCATGAGCCACTCTGGGAGGCCAAGACAGGAGGATTGCTGGAGGTCAGGAGTTTGAGACCAGCCTGAGTAAGAGCAAGACCCCATCTCTAAAAATAGCCAGATGTTGTGGTGGGCACCTGTAGTCCCAGCTACTTGGGAGACTGACACAAGAGGATCACATGAGCCCAGGAGTTGGAGGTTGCTGTGAGCTATGAAGCCACAGCACTCTACCCAGGGCAACATAGTGAGACTGTCTCAAAAAAAGAAAAAGAAAAATAAAAAAGAAAGAAAGAAATGCAGATACACACATGCATAATAGGAGTTATCTGTGGCATCTCTGGGTGCCTTTGGTTTGCTTCTTCGAGCTTATCTATATTTTCTGGCTTTTCTGTACTGAATCTGGTGACTTGGCAAGTAGGCCTCTCATAGCTCATCATACTTCAATCAGATTTTATTAGGAAAAAAAAAAGTTAGGTAGAAAACTGCTGTATTGTGGCCCCTGTCCTGTCAGGGTGTTCTCCCGGTACTTGGTCTCTTTGGTGGACAAGGGCAGGGTGGGCCACAGGCCAGGCACACTGTGTGTAGGTCAGGGCTGACTGCCAGAGTCAGGGCTGGATGGTGGGAAGGCTTCCTGGAGGCGGAGTGAGTGCGGGAGCAGGTGGGGTGGGGGAGGGGCCTAGCCTGGGGGCAGGAAAGGAGCTTGCTACCTTGTTTCTGGCCCCTTCCTTCCAGAATGCCACCTCATAGTTCAGATCTGGCAGGGGCAGGCACGGGGGCAGCTGGTACGTGGCAGTGGCTCTCACCATCTCCTCCATCAGATTCACCACCAGGACAGGCGGGGCTGGCTTCACTGCAGAAAAGAAACAGAGCAGGGCCTTTCAGGACCCTTTGCCTCCCTCCAGGCCTGAGGACTCCCCTAGGAAGGGAAAAGGAACAATGGTATGTGTCCAACACCATGGACATCAAGTGCTTTATAGCTACTTAAGTCCAGCACTGACCCTGGGAGGAAGGTAGAAGGTATTTCTACTTTACAGAAGGCAAAACTGAAGCTGGGGAAGGTGAAAGGATCTGGCTAAGCTCACAGCTGACCTGCCTTTACTTTTGCTGTCCCTACCACTTGGGTGCCCTCCACTTGTCTCTGGCCAGGCAGAATCCTGTCCACCTGGATCAGTTTCCTACTGCTGCCCTGGCCCATGACCACAAATGCAGCAGCTTAAAACAACACAAACTTATTCTCCTGCAGTTCTGTAAATCAGAAGTCCAGCTGAGCTCAACTGGTTCCTCTGCTCTGCGTCTCACATCTGGAGCCATTGGAGGGGTTACAGGCCCAAGCTCCTCCTCACTGTCGGCAGAACTCAGCTCTTTGTGGTTGTGGATGGAGGTTCCTGTTTCCTGCTGGTTGCTGGTGGGAGCCTCTCCCAGCTCCTGAAGTCACCTGCATTTCTCATCACGGTGCTCCCCCAACTTCAAACCAGAACTGGCACAACTGAGTCCTCCTCATCCGTCAAATCTCTCTGACTTCTGCTCCATCCCTTCTGCCTCCAGTGGGAGAAAATTCTCTGCTTTTAGATTAGACTGGGGCCATCTGAGTAATCCAGAATATATCTCACTATTTTCAGGTCCACATCTCAGTCGGCTTTCTGCTGCTATCGCAGAGTAACACACACTGGGTAATTTATAATAAACAGAAATTCGGCTCACAGTTCTGGAGGCCCAGAAGTCGAAGAGCTCGATGCTGGCATCTGGCAAGGGCCTCTGTGCTGTGTCATCCCACGGCAGAAAGCAGAAGGATAAGAGAGGGTTAAACCTGCTTTTATGACAACCCCCTCTCATAACAAACCCACTCCCAAGATAATGACATAATTCAACACGAGGGCAGACCCCTTATGGCCTAATCACCTCTTATCAATCCCACCTCTTACTACAATCACAGTGGCAATACATTCAAACCATTGCAGTCCATAACCTTAATTAAAATTCCTTTTGCCAGTCCATAATAACATCTAACATATTCACAGGTTCCAGAAATTATGGTAGAACTTCTTTGGAGTCATTTTGCTTACCATGATCCTCCCTCTGGCTCCCTCTAATTCATATCCCTTTCAAATGCAAAATACATTCATCCTATCCCAAGGCCCTCCAAGGCCTCATCTCATAGTCTCCAAAACCTCATCATCAATAGTATCTAAATCAGAATCAGATGAGACTTTGGCTATCATCTACTCAGTATAACTCCTGGGGCACAATTTCTTTCCATATGTGGGCCTAAAACTAAAGAATGAGCTATCTTTTCCTGACAGAGAATGGTGGGACCGGCACAGGACAATAGGTACGGACGATCTAGCTCAAACATGGAGAAACAGAAAATAAAATGGACCAATGACCCAAAGCAGTTTCAAAATCCAGCCAAGAAAACTCCATCAAGTTTCAAAACCGGTGATTAACTCTTCTTGCCTCTTAGTTCTGAGCTTTGAGCTTCTGGTTCCGCCCTCTGAGTCACCCTTCATTTTTCTCTAAAGACAGCAGGTATTTAGCAGCTAAGTTTGTTGTTTTTTTGTGTTTTTTTTTTCAAGACAGTCTCACTATGTCATCCTCGGTAGAGTGCTGTGGTGTCACAGCTCACAGCAACCTCAAACCTGGGGCTTAAGCAATTCTCTTGCCTCAGCCTCCCAAGTAGCTGGGACTACAGGTGCCTGCCACAATGCCCAGCTATTTTTTTGTTGCATTTGTCATTGTTGTTTAGCTGGCCCGAGCCAGGTTTGAACCTGCCAGCTTTGGTGTCTGTGGTTGGTGCCGTAACCACTGTGCTATGATCACTGAACCCAGCTAAGTAGTTTTATCAACCTGCATCTCACCAGTAGGGGATGGGGATGCCACAACCTTCTTTGATTTCAAACTCTGTGGTCCTTTTAGTTCAAGCTGGCAGCATTTCTGCAGATATAAAGTTCCCAAGAACTTCAGGGGTCTCCTATGGATGTCATGGGATCTAATCCATTAGACAAAAGCCAAGTCCACAAATCTTTTTTTGGGATAAGCCCTTCTCTACTTTTAGCTTCAACTGCAGACAGCTGAGGAACAATGCTCTTTAATTTTCTACGGGTCCCCTGGTTCACTGAGGGACACTGGGAATCATACCCTTAAATCTTTTAATAAAGAGCCTTTCCTGTGACTCAATAGTTTGATCTTTTGATCCTTCTGGGGTTTTAGTAAAAGATGGTATAATCAGTTGGCTGTTTTTCTGCCACATTTTTGGAAGCAATCTCTTCATTTTAATATCTTTTGCTGTCTGGACAGGTTGAGAATTTCTCAAATCATCAAGCCCTAGTTCCTTTTTATTTAAGTTCTTCCCTCAATTTCTCCCTCTCTCCTTGCACTTTACTGTAAGCAACAAGAAAAAAACAGGCTTGGGTGGCACCTGTGGCTCAGTGGGTAGAGCACCAGCCCCATATACCAAGGATGACGAATTTGAACCTGGCTCTGGCCAGCTAAAACAGCAGCGCCAACTGCAACAAAAATAGCCAGGTGTTGTGGCGGGTGCCTATAGTCCTAGCAACTCGGGAGGCTGAGGCAAGAGAATCGCCCTAGCCCAAAAGCTGGAGGTCTCTGTGAGCTGTAATGCCACAACACTCTACAGAGGGCAACAAAATGAAACTCTGTCTCAAAAAAAACAAACAAACAGACTGTACCTTCAACACTGTGTCTGGACATCTCAGATAAATGTTCAAGCTCCTTGCTTACAAGTTCTGCTTTCTGCACACCTTCAGGGAACAATTCTGCTCAGCTTTCTGCCAGTGTGTCTCAAGGACAACCCTTTCACTAGTTATTTCACTAATTATTTTTTAATAGTTTGGGATTCATTGAGGGTACCAAGAATTAGCTGACACTGATTGCATTTGTTAGATAAAGTCCCTCTTATAATTGTGTCCTGCCCCCAAGAGGTATGCCCTACCCCGTGACCCCCCATTCCCCTCTCTCCTCCCCTCTCCCCACTTACTCATTCTACTACCCACCCCTGTATTAGCTCATCTACTGCCTTTATACTGGAATAGAGTACATTGGATTTTTGCTTCTCCATTCTTGGGCTTGTGATGCTTTACTAAGAAGAATGTGTTCCAACTCCATCCAGGTTAATATGCAAGATGTAAGGTCTCCATTTTTTTTTTAATGGCTGAATGGTGTACATATACCACAGCTTGTTAATCCATTCCTGGGTTGGTGGGCATTTAGACTGTTTCCACATTTCGGTGATTGTAAATTGAGCTGCAATAAACAGTCTAGTACAAGTGTCCTTATGATAGAAGGATATTTTTTCCCCCCTCTGGGTAGATGTCTAGTAATGGGATTGCAGGATCAAATGGGAGGTCTAATTTGAGTTCTTTGAGGATTCTTCATACTTCCTTTCACAAAGGTTGTATTAGTTTGCAGTCCCACCAGCAGTGTAAAAAGTGCTCCCATCTCTCCACATCCACATCAGCATCTTCAGCTCTGAGGCTTTGTGATGTGGGCCCTTCACTAGAGTTAGGCGATATCTTAGGGTAGTTTTGATTTGCATTTCTCTGATGATTAGGGATGACGAGTATTTTTTCATGTTTGTTAGCTATACGTTTGTCTTCTTTAGACAAGGTTCTGTTCATCTCTTTTGCCCAGTGATATACGGGATTGGTGGGTCTTTTTTGTTGTTGATTAATTTGAGTTCTCTATAGATCCTAGTTATCAAGTTTTTGTCTGATTCATAATATGCAAATATCTTTTCCCCACTCTGAAGCTTGTCTGTTCGCTTTGGTTGTTGCCTCCTTAGCTGTACAGAAGCTTTTCAGTTTAATTAAGTCCCATTTGTTTATTTTTGTTGTTGCAATTGCCATGGAAGCCTTCTTCATAAAATCTTTCCCCAGGCCAATATCTTCAAGTGTTTTTCCCACACTTTCTTTGAGAATTTTTATTGTTTCATGCTTTACATTTAAATCTTTTATCCATCTTGAATCAATTTTTGTAAGTGGTGAGAGGTGCAGGTCCAGTTTCAGTGGTTATCAGTTCTGCCAACACTATTTTTGAATAGATTGTTTTCCCCTGTGTATGTTTTTATTTGATTTATCAAAGACCAGGTGGCTGTAGTTAATTTCATCTCATGATTTTCTATTCAGTTCCAAATTCCATGCTGTTTTGATCACTATGGCCTTGCAGCAATTCCTATTAAAGCCCCATTGTCATACTTTAAAGATCTTGAAAAAATAATACTTCGTTTTATATGGAATCAGAAAAAACCTCGAATAGCCAAAACATTATTCAGCAATAAAAACAAAGCAGGAGGAATCACGATACCAGACCTGAGACTGTACTATAAATCAATAGTGATCAAAACAGCATGGTACTGGCACAAAAGCAGAGAAGTAGATGTCTGGAACAGAATAGAGAACCAAGAGATGGATCCAGCTACTTACCATTATTTGATCTTTGACA